>OMMV01226211.1:0-16439 GCA_900302635.1 Chatrabus melanurus | reverse complement strand
TGACCTTATCAATAAAAAAGTGAAGAAAGCTTTCACAAGCAGAAGGAGAGGGCTCAATACAAACAGTCTGTGGGGCATTAAGAACCGAATCAATAATCTCAAACAAAACACGAGGCTTATGACAGTTTGACAGAATAATATCAGAAAAGTGTTTTCTTTTGGCATCTTTCACAGTATTCTGATAATGACGCCAGCAGTCCTTTAACATTTGAAATGACACCTGCAATTTGTCCTTTTTCCACTTGCGCTCAGCTCTACAGCACTCGCGTCTGACAGCACGAGTCCTGTCATTCAGCCAGGGCTGAGATTTGGTTTTTGGCCGTCTGGTTTTTAATGAAGCCACAGTGTCCAAAACAGTTTGGCAGGTGGAATGAAACCATGAGCTAAGCTCCTCTGTATCATTGCACAGAGACTCAGGAAGAGTGCAATTCTGATTAAAAAAAACGGCAGAGAACTGAACAGCAGTGGAAGAGTTAATGATAAGACAGTGCCGAGCGGCAATGCAAGGTTTCACTGTGGCACAGGAAAGAGCAACCTCGAATAATATAGGTGTATGATCAGAGAACACTGCATCATGAATCTCTAAGTTAAAAAAAGGCAAACCATATGATGAAACAAGATCGTGTGTGTCCGTGTTCTTGTGTGGGACCACACACAGACTGCACAAGATTAAAAGAGTCAATGAGGCTTAAAAAGTCTTTTGCCATCGGCTTATTAGGACAACACACATGAACATTAAAATCCCCAACAATAAGGACACGATCATATTTAGGCATGATTTCAGCCATGAAATCAGAAAAGTCATTCACAAAGTCCTTATTATATTTGGGAGGCCGATACACCACCGCAAACAGCACCGTGTGAGAGCGACCCAGCTCAAACACGCAAAGTTCAAAGCTTGTGAATGAAAATGATAGCTGCTTACATTTATAATGACTTAAAAATAGTCGCTATTCCTCCTCCTCGACCCGACATCTGTGGGAAATTAAAATAGCAGCAATCACGGGGTAAAAGTTCAGTGAAGGTGCAGGACTCACCAACATTCAGCCACGTCTCAGTCACACAGAGAAAATCCAATCCCGGGACATGAAGAAATCATTTAAAATAAAAGTTTGTTCGCTTATGATCTAGCATTTACCAGGCCAATCCTGGCAGGAACCGGCGGATCTGGGTCATTAGCCATTCGAGGAGCCCAACACAGAGGCCGCAGGTTATGTAGATTTACCCCGCGCCAGCGGGGACGAGGAGAGCAGGGGTTGCGAGGCTGGACCATCTCATCCGGGCCGATGACAGGTACCAGGCAGGCATCGACAGGGTCAAGCGAAAGCCGCGAAATAGAGAGGCGAGGCACCGCTCCATACTCCGTCAAAGAAGATGCAGAAAAGCGCGGCAAGCAGGCCTTCAACCTCACCAGCCGACCTCCGTGTTTACCCCGGCGGCGAAAGCAACACTTACGCTGGAAAGGTGGTGCCAGGGTGCAGCAGAGGTGAGCTGGAATCCCCGACAGAAGCAGGGGCACAGATCCATGTCCAGCATGATCCAACTTCACAAGATTTATGTCAGAAACTTGAAGATCCAGCAGTGTTTGGTGATCGTACACCGGTAGAGAGTTGACATTCACAATAACAAACAGCATGAGCAGCATAAACATACACTGCACTGGCAGTGACAGACGGCAAGCCACGCACACCGGCCCATCTCACTTCCTCCAATAGTAACAGTCCTAACCTAACCCTAACCACAACGAAGGGTGGTTTCAATAGGTTATATGTCCACACTGATAATTTTAGACAGCTGACAGCAGCAGGCAATGGGTAGTCAAAACCACAGACAGAGTTCAGTGCTTGGGTGGTCAATCCTGAAGTCAACAGTCTTTCAGATGGCTTGGCAGCAGAGTTCCAAAACACAGACAGAGTTCCGTAACCGGATATTCTCATACCACTGAGTCCAAAACAGCAGCCAAAAGACAGGATTCAGGAATGGCAGCACAGGTCTATAACATGGAATCAAAACAAAGTAACCAGAGCAAAACAGCACGCAACAAAACAGACGTCTGGAATGGCAGCAAAGGTCAGCAACGTGGAATCAAAAACACGGAGACTTGGAATGCTACAGAACGGGGCAGAACCTAAAGTCTGCTGAGCAATTAATTCCGGAAGTGCAATGAGATACAAATGAGGAAGACAAAAACCCAGAAGTTAAACTAACCAGACTGAACACAGGGAAAATGTCAAAATAAGAGCATGAATAATACCATGGCAGGAAAATACCAAATGACATAGAGAGAAAATGACCAGAATTATCACATCAGGACAATAATAAATGGCACAGTGGAAGATTACCAGAAACACCACAAGAGGAAAATATTAAATATCATGAAATGACTCAGAATGAGTGTAAAAAATTGGCCAGAAAAGCAAAACAGAACCAGAGCCAAAAACATGGCCCATGACAATACCCTGGGTCCCTCCTCTGCACGTGTCCAAACCATCTCAATCTTACTTCTCTGACTTTGTCTCCAAACTTTTCCTGCCTGTGCTGTCCCTCTAAGATGTACAACATAGCTGGTCTCACTACCGTCTTGTAAACTTTCCCATTCACTCTTGTAGATACACTTTTGTCACAAATCACTCCTGGCACCTTTCTTCACCCACTCCACCCTGCCTGAACTCTCTTCTTCACCTCTCTACCACTCCCTCCATTACTTTGGATTGTTGACCCCAGTATTTAAACTCATCTATCTTCACCACCTCTACTCCTTGCAACCTCACTATTCCGCTATGCTCCCCCTCATTCATACACATGTACTCAGTCTTGCTCCTACTGACTTTCATTCTCCTTCTCTCCAAAGTGTATTGCCACTTCTCCAGGCCAGTGACAACCTACTCTCTAGTCTCACTACAGACACTTTCCTGATAGGATCAGACAGGAGTCTCCATGGAGACTCCATGGAGACTCTTGTCGGATCTCAGCCATGAACCTGTCATCACCATTGCAAACAAGAAAGAGCTCAGAACTGATCCTTGATGCAATCCCACCTCCGCCTTGAAAGCATCTGTCATTCCTACTGCACATCTCGTCCTTGTACATATCCTCATTTTCTTCATTCATCAGCTCCTCAAAATATTCACTCCACCTTCTTCTCAACACACTCTCCTCGCTTGTCAGCACATTTCCATCTGCATCCTTTGTCATCCTAACCTGCTACCTACCTAACCTAACCTACCTTTCCAGCTTGGTACCTCTGTCTGGTCAATCGATGAATACAAGTCCTTTTCTCCTTCCTTTGTGTACAACTTCATGAATAGCTCACTCTATGACCTTTCCTTAGCCTTTGCCGCATCGCTTTTCACTTTACGCCACAATTCCTTGTTCTCCTGTCTTCAACCCGAAATCAGAAAAAGTTGGGGCGATATGGGAAATGCAAATAAAAAATTCTTACATTTACATTGACTTTTATTTCATTTCAGAAAGTATCAACCCAAGATATTTCATGTTTTGTGTGGTCTACTTCATTTCATTTGTGAATATAGAGCCATTGCTGCATTTCAGGCATGCAACACATTCCAAAAAAAGTTGGAACGCTAAAGCTTTTACCACTTTGTAATGTTGCATTCCTTCTCACAACACTTAAAATATGTTTTGGCATTGATGATACCAAGTGATGAAACATTCCAGGTGTTGTTTTGTCCCATTCATCCTGCAAACACTTCTAAGGTTAAGATTTTTAAGGAGTGCAATAGTTTGAGATCATCATTGTTGCAAGTTCATTTCAAAATTCTCCACACATTCTCTATTGGGGAGAGGTCATGGACATTGGGGAGAGGTCATGGCCTGCAGGCAGGCCAGTCCATAACCTGTTCCCTCTTCTTCTGCAGCCATGCCTTTGTAATGTGTGCAGAATGTGGTTTTGCGTTGTCTTGTTAAAAAATGCATTGATGTCCCTGAAAAAGATGTCATCTTGAAGGCAGCATATTTTGCTCTTAAATCTCATTCTACTTTTCTGCATCAGTGCTGCATCACAGAAGTGTACATTACCTTTGCCACTGCACAGCCCCATACCATAACAAAACCTGGCTTTTGAACTTGTTGCTGACAACAATCTGGATAGTCCTGTCGTCTTTGGTCCAGAGCACGCGGCATCCATTTCTTCCAAAAAAAACCCCATCTGGAATAATGATTTGCCTGACCACAATACATGTTTCTACTGTGTGATGGTCCAACCCAGATGCCTTCAAGCCCAGAGAAGTCAACACTGCTGCTGGAAAAGGTTAACATCAGGCTTCTTTGCACAGTAGAGTTTTAAGTAGCATTTGTGAATGTAACTCCTTACTGTCGTGCTTGACAAAGGTTTCCCAAAATAATCCCTTGCCCATGTGGTTATGTAAGCTATTGTTGAATGACGGTTCTTGATGCAGTGCCATCTGAGGGACCGGAGATCACAGGTGTTCAGCTTAGCCTTGCACTCTTGCCCTTTACGCACTGAAATTCCTCCAGATTCCTTGAATCGTTTCATGATATTATGAACTGTACAGGGAGAAATATGCAAATCCCCTTCAGTCTTTCTTTGAGAAACATTATTTTTAAACATTTCTTTAATTTTCTCACACATTTGTTGACAAAGTGGAGATCCTCTGGCCATCTTTGCTCCTCAAAGACTCAGCCTTTTGTGGATACTGCTTTTGTACAAAAGCATGATTAAAAAATCACCTGTTGACATAACCTCTTTGAAATAACATCATTACTTATTATTTTTATCTCATTATGAGCCCTAAATTGCCACCATTGCCAACTTTTTTATCTCAATTCTTTTTTGCCAACCTTTTTTCTCCTTATACTTTCTGGAATATCTTCATTCCACCACCAAGTCTCCTTGTGCTCCTTCCTCTGTCCAGATGTCACACCCAGTACCTTTCTTCTTCACCACATCTGCAGTAGTTTTCCAGTTGTCCAAAATCACTTCACCTCCATCCAGTTCCTTGTCTCACTTCCTCCCTGAATTTCACATGTCAGTCTTCCTCCTTCATCTTCCACCATCTGATCCTTGGTTCAACTCTCTCGCTTCCTCTTCTTCACATCCAAAGCCATTCTACAAACCACTATCCAATGCTGTCTAGCTATGCTCTCCCCTGCCACAACCTTACAATTTCCAATTTATTTTCAGTTTCATCTCCTATAATGTAGTCCACCTGTGTGCACCTTCATCCACTCTTATCCTTCTTTTTAAAATAAGTATTTACCACAGCCATGTCCATCCTTTTTGCAAAATCTACCACCATCTGCCCTTCCCAATTCCTCTCCTTGATACCATATCTACTCATTATTTCCTCATCTCCTGTGTTCCCTTCACGAACATGCCCACTAAAGTCTGCTCCAATCACCACTCTTTCATGCTTGGGTACACTCTCTACCACCTCATCCAACTCACTCCAGAAATCTTCTTTCTCCATCATCTTGCAACCTACCTGTGGAACATATGCACTGATGACAGTCATCATCGCTGCTTCAATTTCCAACTTCACACACATCACCCTGTCAGACACTCGCTTAACCTCCAACACAATCCTAATATATTCTTCCTTTAGAATGACCCCAACACATTTCTCCTCCCGTCCACACCATGGTACAACAATTTGAACCCACCTCCGATGCACCTTGCCTTACTTCTCTTCCTCTTGGTCTCTTGTATACACAGTACATCTACTTTTCTCCTCTCCATCCATTCAGCCAACTCTTTCCCTTTGCCATACTGCCAACATTCAAAGTCCTGACTTTCACTTCCACACTTCTAACTTTCCTCCTCTCCCACTGCCTACGGACATGTTCTCCACCTCTTCGTCTCCTTTACTCAACAGTAGCCCATTTTCCACAAGTACCCTTTTGGACAACAGCACCGTTGGCGATCGTTGTTAACCTCGGCATCGGACTAAATCATTATGGAATATGAAATGTTCCAAAACAGCTCAGATGAGTATTAAATATTATTTATTTATGGAATTACTTTAAGAAATTGAGAATTAGGCCGTCTTCAAATGGTTTTAGGTCTTGGGACCCAAACAAACCTTCTAATTAAAATAAATAAATAAATAATTCTCTGGATTTCTGCCATTGCTTAAGACATGAAAAGCTTGATAACTTTGTACCAAAAAAGCTGTGTTTCATCAAAGAAGAGGCTGGTGTGCAGTGGAAGCCGTGCTGCCACATAGCGAAAGCTGTTCCCATAATTGCTTCGTTAAAAACCAGTTGCTTTGTGTGTCCTAGAGTAATTAAGCAGTTGGAATTTTACATTACACTAGTGAAAATTAACAAAGAGCACATCTGGGTGTCCCATAGGTTTAGTCATTAAAAAGCCCATTATTTTTCAAATTACTTTTTCAATCTTTCAGCCCCCCCTCCTAATCCGGAGGTATTTCCCAATAGACAAGTTCCCGTTCTTGTTTTGAATGACTCCTTCAGGAAAGTTAAACATTTAGCGGATGGTGTGGCCTACAATGGCTGCTCCTCACTGCTGAACTCTGTTTTCAACACTAATATGATCAGGAAACATGAATATACTGCAACCAAATCGTTTGAAGGCCCTTCATTAATAGCATCAGTAAGAGGAGAGAAAAAAAATCAAAGAATGTCCTACTGAGTTGAAAATTGTGATAAATGCCATTTTATTAATATTAAAGCACTGTGTCTGTCATGTGTGCAGTGTCATTCCCTTATTGACCTCCATCCCTTGTGGAAACACTTGATTACATACATACAGTGAGCACATTTATTGAAAAACAATGCTATCACTTCAACATGTTTAATCATAAATGTGAGAATGCTCTTATGTTAAACATTATCATCCAACCCATCAACAAATCCTTAACCAGCGTACTGATGAAAGATTTACATGGATGGATTTTATCCATTAGCTTAAATTTTATTTTATTATTTAATACAAGCATACTGAGGCTTACATTTAAGGCATACAGACTTATATTAGCATTAGATTTTTCTGACAAGAGCATTTGGAGATTTATGTTGAACTTTAGGTTCACATATGGACCATATTGCAAGTTTTCCCAGGGCAGGTCTGGGAGCATGCACAAGTGCCGTGCGTCGCCACATCCAGCAAACTATGGAGTTGCCCCGGGTCCTGGATGGCAACCACCCATGCAGACAACCAGTCCATCCCCACTTCTCAAAAGTAGCCATCTATTGTGGGTGCAAATTGCTGGAAGGAGATGTGGGGGATTTCCCTCTCTCTGATTTTGATACCCCTGCCCCCCCGGTCATTCATTTTTATTCCCAGTGGGGATATGCCCCACTTCTGATCAGATTAAATAAATGAATTGCCTTTCATATTCCTGCCAATAGATGGTGGGAGTTGACAAACAACAGGTGATTTTAAAAAGGCCATATGGATCCAAGTTGGAAGCAGATCAAACTCTCATATTGTGCTACAGTGACGATTAGTGATGGTAAAATGAGGCTTCAAGGACATTGAAGTGCATTGTGCTTTGAGTTCTTTTCTGAAAAGACACTGTCATCTAGTGGGCTCAGAAAAAATGCCAAATGCTTCATTAAGCCTCGTTTTCCCATCACTACTAATGATACAGTGCTTCATGCTTGGAATGAACACATAAAAATTAAGTTCCATAATTTGTCGCGGCCTATTTCAACTGTCACTATAAACAATAATAACTACCTTAATATTAAAGTTTGCTAGCTCCTATGTAAAGTGACCCATATTTTTCAAGAATGGCTTGCCATTAATAAAGATGAGTCAGTTAAGTTCCAAATTTGTTCTGATATCTGTGCTTTGGGTCCCCTCATGCAGGCAAGGGTATATATATTGGTCTAGGATTCATTAATGGGATGATGGCTAAAACTGCGAAAATGTTAAATGCCAAAACGGCACCCCTGTGTAAGATACCCTATATAGCCTATCCTACCCTGTTGACTCTGGATTAAGAGGATTAAACCAGACCAGATGAATAAATCTGAATTTCTTCTAGCACTATTCAAGCATGGCGCATGTTGGAGTATAATTACTGTTGGATGTTAGAATACAATTAATGTTGGATGTTGTAACAAAATTACTATTGGATTTTAGAACATAAATTATATTCTATAAATGCAAATCATAGTCTACATCAAACAGTAATTACAATGTAATTACTGTTTAGATTGATTAATGAATTAATAGCCCTATTGGCACACTTTTACTGTGTTATAGATGGTTGTTTCAAGAACAAAAAATGTACTCAGTGTTGTTCAAGCTGACCAGAATCTGACATTATTCCAGATGTTTGTTTGGTTGTTTTTTTTTAGATGTGCCCCCTCTGATTTATTTTCTTCATACAGGTGAAACATGGACATCCCCTTGGCCACTATGTTACTTCTCATACAATGTCTTGCAGTAGTTGCATCTCAGTGTCATCAGTCAGCTCCACTGAACTTTTGTGTACCAATTTTCATAGTTATGGACAGACAGACATCACCCCTCCATCTGAATACTTAGTTTGTTCTTAACGTTGTTTAAGACATACTACTCAACCATTACTGTATTACGCACTAAAGGTAAGTGAGTGAGTAGTAGGGACACAATTTGGGCATACTGCACCACTGCCATCTTACCTGTCCTTTGATCCGGATGTTAACAGATGACGCATATGCACAAACCCACACACACGTGAAAATTTCTATTTTGCAACAGCAGACTTTTTTAATCAGGTCCTGATGTATAGCTGTGCAATTCCATGGCTCCTCAGTATGTCCATTGTCTTCTTTGAATTTTCCCGGGAAGTTATTCTTCTTTGTTTACCAGGATCCTGCTGCATCATGGGATAGGGTAGTGAAATCCGATTGTGCACTATGGAGGCAGTAGATCATCAGGGCACAATTTACCTACTACTAAATTTATAGTGAGTATTCAGACACCCTACAGATTGTGTGTACTACTTTTTGCCTACTACATAGTTAGCTAGTATGCATACTCGGATGTCTTGGATGTATTTGGATGCAAGTGTCTCTGAAAAAGGTATTCAAATCTGCAGCCAAAAATATCCTAGAGAAATTATGGTGAGCCATCCTAAATTTAGGGCAGCATGGTCGCTTAATTGTTAGCGCTGTCACCTCACAGTGAGAAGGCCCCAAGGGTGTACCCTACCTCTCGCCCAGTGACTGCTGGGATAGGCTTCATCCCCCCCCGTGACCCTTAACTGGAATAAGCAGGTTCTGAAAATGGAAAGATGATGGATGCCAAATTTAAAAAAAAACAAATGTCTGTTACTTTAAATAGAAAGGAGTCCCGTTTCCATTGGGAGAGGGGACATCTCAGACGATGTAACGCAGACACAGGTCATTGAATGCATTTAACAAAACCGGCAGGAGATCAGATATGGAATTATGTACGTATGCCATAGACATCGGAGACAAGACATTTCACACTTAATTTTCTACATGCACACTCATACATTTGTGGGACTTCGGTGATGTTTAATGTGAAATTACATACATATATAACTGTAAATATAGAGAGGAACAATTTTTGCACAATATTACCATTTAGGGTGTTAATTCTTGACAATTAACATGAGGGTTGGGAGATTAATGTATTGATTTAACCAATAACTTGTTAAATTGTCATTTTTGTGTTAATGTTCCAAGAATGAACATAGTACCTAATATTAATGCACTCCAACATGATATACTATACCTGTATTTACTGAGGATCATTGGTGCACTGACAGCTACTGACATCCAATAATTAACAACAAAAATGTACAAAAACAACAAAACAAAAAGTATGTTATTGTCTATATCAAAGAAACACTACGTGCTGCTAGCCTAAATGTAGTTCTTTGACATCAGCTGTTACTGGATATACATGCACAAGCCTGGATACCCATGATTCACTTGGCTTACTCTCAGTGTGGTTTAAATGATATCAAAACCTCTGATGTGTTTTTCGCTTAAGATTCTTTTGCACAATTGTTGCTTATTCAGACCAATGCATGAAAAGACTTCAAACTGAAAAACAGAATTTCGTGTCTGGCATGCCAACGATGTTTTTTTTTTTTTTTCTCTTCAGGGCCGACTGGAGTTGGAACATCATAGGGATCCTTCGGTGGAGACAAATACATATACATGGCCCACTGTATGCATTTGAAGTTGGTTTGCAGCACCAAAACTCCTGCTGCTGCAATGTGTGGTACTGTACGAAAGGCATGTAGTATGTCGAAAAATGCATATTTGGTCACGGTTCTTCTGAAAGGATGATGTCACTGCTATTGCAAACTTTATCATATTAAAACATTATGAGCATTCAACTGAGTGCTCTAATCACCTTTGACAATTGCGCTGTATGTGAGAATTCCTCTTTTCTACAAATTTGTGGGGGAAGAAATATATGAGAATGAAGGCGGGAGCCGCCTTAGAGCTCGAAACAAAATCAAAGTAAATTTTTCTGAACCTTTCCATTGCATTGGATACAGTGTTGTGGAAATGTTTGTGCCCCCTTGAGGTTTTACACATTTAAATGTTTTTTTTTTTTTTAACAATACATTTAAAAAAGTTAGAATTCAGTCTTCTTTATATAAAAATTTCTAAAATTATGCCATTTGAATACACAGAAAAAAAAAAAAAAAAAAAAAAAAAAAAAAAAAAAAAAAAAAAAAAAAAAATGAAAGCTAAATTCCAAGACCATTCAACACGCTCAGTGGGACAATCTCACCTGCTCACAGTTGGAACAGCAGCAGAGGTGACTACACAAACGGGGGTTTATTATTTCACGCCTGTTCGTTTTCTCAAAGACCTGCTCGTAGTAGCGCATGTTTTTCCCAGCTCGCACCCTGGTGTGAAAATACACATGGTTTTAGATTAACTAATAAGAATCAGAAGTACACAACACTTCCAACAAATAACAACAACTCTGGAATATGCCATGTATGCATTTCATATTTCCTGAAAGCGGCGTGACCACACTCAAAAGAGTCGAGTGAGGGAAGCCAACAGTTGAACTATGACTGCCCTCAAGGCGTCACAAGCTTTAGGCCCTGCAATTAAAGAGATTGTCATAGAATAACTGTTGCCTCACCAGTCACAACTTCACAGCAGAATGAAAGACATGGTTAAAAACAAAATGAAATTCAAGCTCGAGTTTTCCAGAAGGCATGTGGGAGACTCCCGGCTGGATTTAATACATCTTTTGCCCCATTAGATGCTATTTTCCTAAAATGAAACCTGACAGCCTGCACTATGTGCTTATAGTCATTTATTTACCGTCAACACTAACATAATGCAATAGAAAGCTAATCAAAAGGTTTGTGTATATATACATATATTAATAAAAGAGGGAGAGAGAGACCTAGATGTGCATCTCCATCCCTTTAGACATGTACTCTGTTCACCAACATCAACAGTACTGATTGTTTCAGTTACACGTGTCATTGTAAAATTTGACAAATTCTCTTTAAAATGTCGTGTGATGAGAAAAAAAAAAAAAAAGTATCAATCTATTTTAGTTCCCAGGAATACTGTAGCTGAGCAGAGACACAAATGTTAAAGTGAGCAGGTACAAAATCTACTTGCATGTCAGAAAAAGTACTAGCTTCTCAATTTCAAAGAAACGGCTCGCTAAACTGATTTTTAATCATTCTGATTAATTCCCAGTTCCCTTTTGAAAGTCAGTGCAGTTCGTTTTCAAACCACAAGCCAATGCGCTGACTTTTTTTTTTTTTTTAACCAAGAGCCTATTCCCCCTTTAAAACCCACAACGAAAATATGTTCTTTTGATTAAACATATTTGTTATTTGAGTTAAATTTGTGAAACAAAAAAAATTTTTTTTTTTTTTAAAGTATCAAAGAATTTTGCTCGGCTGCAAACAGGGCCTTGTGGCCACGAGCTTATTGACACAGACAGCATTAACTTGACAGATGATTTATGATTTTTCTGCTGTCTTACCTCTCCTTGTCCAGGTGCATGAGCTTGGTCACATCGTAAGCCAGATTAACACCACACACGGTACAGGAAGGATACGCCTCTCTAGAATGTCGACACAGGAGCGTTAATAATGGCAACTACTTACTGTATGTGAAAATGCAAATGCGCTCCAATAAGAACAACTTCAACTTAAATAACAGTGGCTTTAACCGTCCAATCCACTCACACAAAGTGGTTCTTTATGTCCTCCTCGGTTGCCGTTTTAGGAACTGCAAACACAAACAAGGTGTTTCTGGCCTACAAATAGAAAGTCACATGACAGACCAGAGTTAGTGTTACTGTGTCTCCTCACATTTGGAACAACAAGCATGTAAAATTCCAAATGTCACACCAAATTTTGATATATATTGATGCAATTATTAATTATTACAATATAACATCTCTAGCATAGTATTCTGAAGTAATGACATTAAAAAAGTAACTTCATCCTCACTGTTACGCAAATATACGTATCCACCAAACAATCCTAAAATGTAAGCAGTTCATCTTCTCCCCAGTGGGTACCTAGAGTGTAAGTATCAAGTGTCTAACATGAACTATTTAGTTATTGTGTTAACAAGCATTAATCCGTGCGCAGTTTTTTTTTTTAAATATAAAAATACGGAAACTGCAAAAACTAAAACTGATAATACAACACTGTTGTATTATCAGTTTTAGTTTTGTACTGCTGTACCTACTGTTGTACCTACAGTGCAACAGTAGGTACTTATGTGGGTGAAATTGATTAATATCAAATCTTGAAGTCTAGTCCTATGTAGACAGATACTCACAGCTTTGCTGCACGTGCTTCTGATTTGTGATGTGAAATGTCGCAGCAGGAAAACCGTCAGCAGCACGTATAGGACAGCAAACACCGTGTGCAGCCATAACAGCTTGTTTCTAGACACAAAAATGATCGACATCGTGACGCATTCTTTCATGGTCAAACCCTAAATGAGACTGGTAGTAATGGCCAACAATATTTTATTCAAACTTTATACTGTATACCCTGCTTGAAGATTCCCAACAGTAGTCCTTCCAAAATTCTCCGGACCACTGGCTAGGGGGGAAAAAAAAAAAATATTGATGTAAGTAGTCAGAAACAAACATGAGCAGAGAAACGTGTAAAAGCCACCTAAAAATCAATTGTAATGAAACGATTGAATTTATCACTCCCAGTGGGATCCAGGACTGACATTAACATATGTGAAAGCATCAGAAGCCTCATAAGTCAGTTTTGTAAGATTTTTCTGGTTAATCCGAGAATCACCATACATTATAAAGCTTTAATTGAACCGTTCTCAAGGATCATAGGAGGCAATTTGATGGTTGAGTCCAACGTACTGTTCACCACACCAGGGTCCACCAATTTGGGGCCTGCAGGCTACATTTTTGCCCGCACTCCCTTTCATTTGGCACAACATTGCAGTTGACAAGCTCTCTGCAAATCAATAACATTACTGTTAAGCAGATTGAAGTGGGTCGTTTACATTATTTTGAAATTTTATTTTTTACATTTAATTGTAATGTAACTGTATGCACGCAATTTACACAACAGCAACATATCGTTCTGGCCCATGGCCCTCAATCCAGATTAGTTTATGGCCCTTCATTGGAAGGGATTTGGGCACCGATGTTCTAAACCACGACTAAAGACAAAGATATTTCCTACTTTTCCCAGGTAACACTGGGTTCAGTTAAAGAGGACCTATTATACACATTTTCAGTAAACTAATAATGGAAGTGTTGCTTTAAAGGGAAAGGAGCTGCTGTATGTCACACCCTTTCTCTCGACCACAAGAAGGCATCTCCTTTTGCTCAGTGTAGTTTGGCTTATTGGGCATCTCAAGCAAGCAAGACACCAGATATGGACTCCTGTTACACATGTCCAAACTGCCCTTTTTATTCTTAAATTAAAAAATATATATATATATTCTGAATATGAAAATATGATGCTCATAAGAGACATTTCTCACAATCACTGTCATCTAAAACAGTACTCATTAAAGCACACATATTCACCGACGATCAAAATACGCCATCTAAAATCCTACCCAAAATGTAACCGCTTGTAGAAAGTCTGAAGAAAAGTCAGTTCACTGGGATTTGAGCTAATAGTCCATCTTAATGATGGTTATTGTAAAAAATATATATATTCCACCTTTATTTTTCTTATCACTTGTTGTAAAATACAAATATTAAAAACATGCCATTACCTATGGTTTTATAATCATCACATACATGCATCTTGAAATAAAACCCTTTTTTTGTATACATTACTGACTTTGTATAGCTCCATTAAGTCTGCGCTTGTGATCCAGTCGCATGTGTTTGTAACATGCTTATTTCCCTCTGAGATTAATAGTATAATCTTATCAGAAAAACAGTATCAACAAAAGCAGGTGAAAATCTAATCTTCCTGGCAGAGATTAAAAAGAACAATACACACCACGTCTGGTCATTTGTTTTCATCACCTTGCTCATATCCGAGTTGATAATGAAGCACGAAATGCACACCTGACTCCACGTATGTACACAAAACAGTGTCTGAAAATGTAAAGTGACCTTTCTACTTTATTAAAAAAAATAAATAAAAAAAAGAAAAGAATTATTACCATTAACAGACACTGGCTGCCACTGCACAATTTTGTACTGTCAAACTGTAATGGAGGTAAAGCAAAGCGTCATCATGTCAAACCCACCCATAAGGTCTCCAGTCAGGTTGACAGGCAAGATGATTCCAAGAGAGGTGACTGTTATGACTGAAAGCAGGACGATCAGGTGGCGCTGGAAGGACAGGTAGTGAACAGCGTCGCTGCCACATCTGGCTTTGACCTTCTCATCACTGACACACACACACACAATAAAAAGAAACAATAAATTAAAAAAAGATTCAGTTAAGTCACAAGCTAATAAACATGGATCCGAGAGAACAGAGCAAAAGAATCAGTGTGCACAGAGTCACTTACTCCATTCTTAGGATGTAAGGCAGCCATGAGCAGAAACCCTGCACAGGAAGAGAAAGATGTGGATCGGTCTCACGTACAAAGACAACAAGAATATGTTCTGGCTATGAATGATGGTCCAAGCTATAATTTGTGAATTCATCCACATATTTCTTAGCGGAATACTGTTTGGCAAAGTACAAACCTGAATTCCAAAAAAATCTGGGCAGCATGTAAAACGCAAAAATCTGACAATGTGAATTCAGTGTTAAACTGAAAACTGTGCGGGGAAAAAAAATTGCATCTTAATCTCAACCTTTTCTGGATGCTCCTCTTACACCCACCCCTTTTTGCATATTTTGTTTGTGATAATACAATAAAATGTTTCTGCCCAAAGAACTTTTCAGGGAATGTGTTGTCAATTTGGGAAATATCTTATATTTACAAAAACAGTGAAAGTGGACTTATAGATCAGCAATTTAAATTTGGATTTCACAAATTGTTCCAACTTTTTCCCAAATGACAACATTGTAACATTTAAAAAGAAACTGCTTCACTATGCAAACACATACGAATATAATTAATAATTCCTGAATCGGTTTTTAATAATCTTACAATTTTGGTATTAGTAGTTAATAATTAATAGTTAACTAATCTTTTTAATTTTAATTATCATTTTGTCCATGTCCAAATAGATTTCACTGTTACACAAGATCCGCTTTCACACTTTATACCACTTTTGTTAAGACAACTTGTCATTCCTTCTGCTCATATGTCCATTTGGTGGAAGGACATACCTAAAAAAAACCATTACATGTTACAGAATCTCAGTTAATTTACAGAAGTAATTACAATGTTTCTTTTTACAGTCATTGACGCTATCCATTCCCAAACTTAAGAATGCCACGTTGAAATCCGAAAATCTTCTGAGGTCCGCCCAAACCTTTAATTACATTTGTGATCGACATGAGACAAAATATGTTAAACTAGGTCCAATAAATAAATAAAGGACAACAATTTAATTCCCATAGCTTTTTATTACATTTTAACAAAATAATCAAATATTTTGGGTAATTTTAAACTTCATTACAAAATTTCAATTCAAAGTTTTTATTTATTTAAAGGAGCATTCCACCAGTGGAGACATGAATATGTATTGAAAGTGGGTCATATATGTAGTAGAATAGTAGCATTAATTTCTAATTTGGTGCCTATTTGACCGAGAAAAGGCAGAAAATGACTTTGTAGGGATTGTGGATTGCAGACAACAATCCCCATAGTGCATTGCAATGCTCAGGCCACTCCTCCCACTGTTGAACTCGTTGAACTCCGCCCATCAATCGCGAGCCAACTGTGTCCAACAGAAAGTAGCTAAAGTCTGCTCAAAAAGTCACTAAATGTCGCAAAATGACGTCATGCGCTGATTTGCATATTTATGACATCATCACGTTACCTTCACTTTCCGCCAAATTATTCTCCTAATCTGTACTCAGTAGCATCCTCACATGGTCTACTGTATTTTAACACGGCCT
>OMMV01226205.1:0-13846 GCA_900302635.1 Chatrabus melanurus | reverse complement strand
TTGGATCTACATATTACACACACACACACACACATACACACACACACATATATATATATATATATATATATATATTACTGTGCAAATGTTTTTGAGTTTTAGACACCCCACTTTTTTTATTTTTTTGATTTACTTTATTTTTTTTAATTAAAACAAACAAACAAATGCCCCCAGGCATCGTTGCCAACAGAAAATCATGTGAAATACCCACCCCCCCTAAAAAATGCAACATAAATAAAATATGAGATTATTATGTTTTCTTTTTCATTAAAGTAACCAATCAATTACTAAGTTACAAACCTAATTTTAAAAAGAAGCAAAAACACACACAAAAAACGAGTGGCTGTATTGCCTAGTTGACAACACAAAGACAGTTGTTGATGATCAATCAATAATAAATTTGTTTAAAAAAACCTGATTTAATACAGACTGATTATCACCAAAAAGAAATTAATTATTTTTAATGGTGAGATGTAATCAGACTTTTTACATATTTATTCTTAAATATGAAGTGTTTAACAGCTTCTCTTGATTTAAAAAAATTTAGACACATTTATTATGCCTAAAACTTTTGCACAGTACTGTATTTCAAAATTATATACATTTAGCAACTTTTTATTACTTTAAAACTGTTGCACACAATTGTAGATGCATGTGAAGTAACATTTGAGGCAGTCTTATCAGGAAAATAATGTAAGTTATATGTGCAGAGTTATGTGACGTGAGGCTACAGTTGCTGCAGTCGCTCTGGTGCTCATCACTGTGAGGGGTAGCTGAAACTATGAATTATTTTGATCAATGTATGACATAAAAGTGAAGGAAGAGGAAGACAAGCAGAGGACTGATCAGAAGGAGTGAGGACATCAAACAGTTTTGCCTCCACCTAGAGAGTTTTGGGGTTTTGGATTTCAGATTTGGCACTGCGCTGAGCAGCAGGGGAGCGCCGGTGGAGAAATACCGTGATGGCTTTCCTAACCACACTCCTCTCTCACAATGGATCATTAGCATCGTGCCAAAGATGGATGGCAACTTTCTGCACGGCTTGCTGGCCGCCAGTGTACGAGCAGGGTGCAGTCCTTCCTCTGGTCCCCTGGCCTGCCTGCTGACCTGCTCCTGGGTCTTAGTTAACATTCAGGGGGCCCTGACCTGGAAAGCTTGGCAGCAGAACCAAGGTCCCATCGTCCCCAAAGAAATTAGAGGTGGTAATCTTTCAGGAACAACTTGCTAACCTTCCCAGACCATGTAAATGTAATAGATGCAGCTGATCGCGCTGCTTGTGTTTTCCGTCCCCTCTGCGTCTCCCCGTCACTGGCTGTGCCAGGTTGGGCCCAATTTGTGTGGATTTGACAGTTCAGAAGTGACAAATGATGGCTTGGGCTAAAAGAAGGTTACGTTTAAACACAGTGCAGGTCAATGAGGTAGGAGGCCAAATGCTAAATCACTGTCAGGGAAACTAATGACACAACATTATAAGACAACAGGGCACGGTCAGAGATAAAGTGCAGGATGTCATACTGATAATCAACCAATGTCTGCTTCAACCACACATTCATCTTGATTTTTGCATAGACATTCACATATTTCCATCTTTGCTGAATGAAACCACTGACGATTTTCTGACAAACGGGTTTGCCATGGCTGGATCTTTTGTGTGAGAATATCATGCCATTGTGATTTCAGCTTATATTTGTGTTGCGGTGCATGAAATTTATATTATTGTGCAAAAACCTTAGGCATTGTAAACTTCAGAAAGGAAAATGCAGCAAAAATTATGAAAAAACTTTGAAATCTCAAATAATTTCTTTTAAAGAGTAAAGAGAGCTTATTGAGTTGAAGCAGTGGTCAGACATTGTTAGAACCAAAGTCCAAATAACATGGAAATCAAAGGGACACAATAAAAATGGAGATGCTCCAACAGTAAGGTCAATAAGTATTCGCAGAATGACATAATTTTTGTAATTTTGCCCGTGTACACCACCATAATGAAGTTGAAATGAAATAGAAAAGATGTGCTTGTAGTGTAGATGGTTAGCTTTAACTCAAGGGGTTGAACAAAAATATCACTTTCACCATTTAGGACTTACAGCCATTTTAATACACAGTCCTTCCATTTTCAGAGACCATAAGTCATTGGACAAACTAATTATAAGGATTGTTTGTGATTCAAATCATTAATTTTACAGCCAGTTTTCTCTAATTAAGTCAGGGGATGGATACATAAATATTTCCAAGTCACTGATTATGTCTTGGACCTCATTTATAACAGTCATTAATAAATACAATATGGTACTGTATGGTAAATTTGTCTGGAGTAGGGAGTTCTGAAAAACTGAGTGACCATGCAAGAAGGAGACCGGTGAGGAAAGCCACCAAGACTTTCATTTTCTTCATTCATCAGCTCCTAAAAATACTCCCTCCACCTTCTCAATACACTCTTCTCACTTGTCACCACATTTCTATCTGCATCATTTAAGGCACAATCTCACTATCACGTTTACCCCAGCGTTTGTTGAACGCATGGAAAGGTCACAAAAATTGGCCAAACGTCAGCAAAAATCATGTTACCGGAGTTTGTTAGCGAACCTCAAACACAGCACGGCATTCCACAACATGGTGTTAGTGGAGGCGGGCATCAGTCAGCACTCCGTTAGAACAAGCGGGACTTTTGCCAATGTGACAACGTGGGGGAGAGGGCTTCGACACACCACTGTCCAGTGATACTGAGCAAGCAGGGTGACGCAGCACCCAAACGTTAGCCAGCGTAGACAATCGCACCAGTAATTTAGGCCAGCGGAGCTAATGCTAACAGAGGCTAGCGGAGGGAACCTTGTCGTAGTGGGGATTAACTTTTTCCAGCGGTCTCCAACGTAGCCAGAGGTACATCATCAAATGCCAAGAAATTTTAAACATGTTGAAAATGTTTGGATGTGGTCGATGTTCATCGGCGGAGGACGGCGGAGCTCAGTGGCAGCTAGTGGCGGCTAGTGGAGGCTAGCAGACATCAACATTTGCAAATACTTTTTGTCTACATTGGCCAAACATCTAGATGAGATTGGGCCTTTATCACCCTAACCTGCTGCACATCCTTTCCAGCTCGGTACCTCTGTCTGGCCAATCGGTACAAGTCCTTTTCTCCTTCCTTACTGTTCAACTTCATGTACAGCTTGCTATATGCTCTTTCTTCAACCTTTTCCACATCTCTTTTCACCCTATGCCACATCTCCTGTTTACTTTCATCATCTCTCAGACTTTCCCAATTCTTTTTCACCAACCTCTTTCTCCTTAAACTTTCCTGTACATTTTCATTCCACCACCAAGTCTCCTTGTTTCCCTTCCTCTGTCCAGATGCCACACCCAGTACCTTCCTAGCTGTCTCCCTCACCACATCTGCAATAGTTGTGCAGTTGTCCATAATCACTTCCTCTTCATCCAGTGCTCATCTCACCTCTTCCCTGAATTTCACACAACAGTCTTCTTCCTTCAGCTTCCACCATCTGATCCTTGGTTCAGCTCTCGCTTTCTTCCTCTTCTTTACCTCCAAAGTCATCAAACCACACTACAAACCACCATCCGATACTGTCTAGCTACGCTCTCCCCTGCCACCACCTTACAGTCTCCAATTTCTTTTAGGTTGCCTCTCCTACATAAGATATAGTCCACCTGTGTGCACCTTCCTCCACTCTTAAACATCACCCTGTGCTCCTCCTTCTTCATGAAATAAGTATTCACAAGAGCCATTTCCATCCTTTTTACAAAATGTACCATCATCTGCCCTTCCACATTCCTCTCCTTGATACAATATCTACCCATTACTTCCTCATCACCTCTGTTCCCTTCACCAACATGCCCACTGATGCCCATTCAATCACCACTCTGTCATCCTTGGGTATACTTTCTACCACCTCATCTAACTCGATCCAGAAATCTTCTTTCTCCTTCATCTCACAACCTACCTATGGGGCATATGTACTGATGACATTCGTCCTCACCCCTTCAATTTCCAACTTCACACATCACCGTTTCAGACACTCACTTAACCTCCAACGCACTCTTGCTTTAGAATGACCCCAACACCATTTCTCCTCCTATCCACACCATGATGCACAGTTTGAACCCGCCTCTGATGCTCCTGGTCTTACTTCCCTTCCAGTTGGTCTCTTGTACACACAGTATCTACCTTTCTCCACTCGTATTAGCCAACTCTCTCCCTTTACCAGTCATACTGCTAACATTCAAAGTCTCAACTCTCACTTCCACACTTCTAACTTTCCTCCTCTCCTGCTGCCTCCGGACACTTCTCCGACTCTTCTTCACCCAACAGTAGCCCAATTTCCACTGGCACCCTATCGGACAACAGCACCGGTGGCAGTAATTGTTAACCCGGGCCTCAGCACATCCGGTATAGAAATTCGATTGGTAAGCTGCATGTTTGGTTTGGCAAAATTTAAGCCAGATGCCCTTCCTGACGCAACCCTACTCATTTACCCGAGCTTGGGTCCGGCACTCAGAATGCACTGGCTGTACACCCCATGTGGCTGAGTTAATTGCTTTGCCTCTTAGAAGGATGAAATTAAGTTAAAGTATATCTTACCTGGAAGCACTGGGTACCAGGTTACAGGTAACGTAACCTGGTACCAATGTTGTTCATTATAAAACCAATATTTTATTATATTTTTTCCAAAATGCTATAAATCCAGACATTCATTTATTCCTTCTTTCTTTTTAAAAGAAAAGAACATGCAGTGGATTTCCTGTAGTGGATTTCAAAGTACCACCTTTAAAAGGATGATAAAAAGTGGCGCATGGTTCACTACAGTTCATTTTCATAATTTTTTTATCACTTCAATTAAGGCGGTGTTTCTGTATGATGTAGCAATTGTCACATTGCATATCAGGTTTTTTTGGGGGGGGGGGTGATTTTGGAAGAAAAATTTAAATACAAAATACACTTTGTTAAAGATTTTAAGCAAATATTGAATTCTTTGGTGCTAAGATGTGTCACACCTGCTGTAGCGATTTGAAAAACACACAGGAAGTGTGAATAACAAACACAAACAGAGCCCGGGAAACCAAAGCACGAGTTGTGGCATCTTGACAAGTCTTTAAGTAATTCTTACAAGAACAAACACCCCAAGGCTCACTTGCTTCATTGCTTCAGTCAAAACAGAATCTGCATAGAGCCGATAGGCTGCAGCTGAAATCAGGTACTGCCCACTTCGTTAATACATACTGGAGGTGTCAAATAATTAGAAACTACTGAATCAAGCCACTCTGACATCATGAATGTCATTACGATTACTGTAGACTGTGATTTGTTTTCCATTTAAACTTATTTCAAAATGCCTAGTATGTCTTTATCCAAACACAGAGTCAACACGGCAGCTAATAATCAGCGCTAGAACGACCTAACTCCATGTAGCTGGAGGTTATGTGGACACGGAGCTCAAGGACAGCTCACGCGCTCAGATTAAACAACATTCACTCTCTGTCAAACTCCCGCCTCCCCAAACTGCCAAGCCAGAGGAAAATGAGTCCCCCCGCACGACCCTCGCTGTGGATGACGGGATAAAACGCGAGACGGTTAGCGCCTGAAGGAGACTCCAGATAACGAAATAATCTTTAATCTCTGTCCCTTCCAGGCACTCGCAACACCTGTTATTCTCAATGGCACCGAGAGAGAGGGCAGCACGCAGATTCATTTAAAGCCTGGTAATTATTGCACTAATTATTCACTTTGGTGTGAGGTGATTACCGGCCCTCGTTCAGGTGAACACTCGCCCGTCTTGCGCGCCAGCTGAGGCCGAGGCGGCTCCATGAAACAGTTGTTCCACTCCTTTTTCCCTTGCAGATATTTGACCTCTTGTCATGTTTGCAATCTGTACTTTGTGGAGGAGGGTGGAAAGAGAAAAACAGCCAGAAACTTTTAATTGCTTGACAGAAACAGCAGTGAAAGGCACAGTTTTGACCATCTGTTCAGCCGACTGCCGTCTCTATTAAACAGGTTGCATGTTTCCCACTTATCCTGTTGGACGGATCTACTGGGACTTTGCTGTTTCTCAGTTGCTACGACGTCTGGCGTAGCGGCGAAGCATTATTTCTCTTAAATTAAGGGGTACTCCAAGTATTTTTTTGCCCCCTTCATTCTCATCAATAATTAATGCATCAAGATATATTCTTTTCATTTGCGGAGATGCATTTTTAATCAGAGCTGGTGGGTTTGAAAGCCTTTAAGAAAAATATTTCTGCTCTTTGACTGGATTTAATTCAATTAGTAGAAATACAACATCAAATACGAGGCCTCCATTAACTGATCTTTCATGTTTAAAATGAGCATCATGAATATTGAATCTCTGGTCATATGAAAACAATTATTCTCTGACGCTGCGGGGGTTGGGGGGGGGAGTCAGTAATTGATTTCCCTGTATTGAACAGATCGTGGTGAGTTTTTGATTAGAAATAAATTATTTTCAGGCGATAGTGTGTACATCATAACATGCTGTTTTAATACGTAATGCTATTTCACAGAGTCCATCAATGATCGATAAAAACTCTTTGACAGTGGCACAACAGCGTTTATTTCTATCATCTCTCTCATTATTATGGCCGATGAATTTTGTGGCTTTTTTTATTGTACCATTTATTTACAGATGTTATTTTCCAATGTAAATCAAACAGACTGGACAAGTAGTAATAACGTTTATATAAAGATTTATCTCTGCCTGCAGGTGACATGGTGGATTTCCTAGTTTAAAGGGGTTACATTGGGCAAAAAAAGTTTAAATCTACCTTTTACAGTTATGAATGAGATTTTATGTTAAACATCCTCCACTCCCACATTCCTCTGATTGTGTGTGTAAAAGCAACACCAATTGTGCAAGGAAAATTTAGGCCTAAAATGTCTTGTTTCAGACTTCTGTGACATATGTCAAAGAAGTCCATATCTCTACTCCATAAAGGCTGGCTTTTAATGATGCCCTACTTTATGCCTGCGTGGCCTCTGCCCACTGCCAAGAAAAAATTCTGGGGAAACAAATGACACAGAGGCACTTTTGATGCACTGTATGCATCCCCTTTAACAGTCTGCATCACGTCGTTTCTGCCGCACATTGAAAGAAGCTGATGGGTTGAATTTATTGCTGGAGTTACATGATGGGTTTGAACTCTAATACGAGCAAAGCTGGGGTCGCAAAGTAGCTCACTCTTAAGTAACACGTATATACACCTGTTCAGTCGGAATGAATTTGTACGGGGAACTAACTTGCCGTGACACTGGCGTTTGCTCCCAACTGAAACCAAGAGGAGGAAATCAGTGTAGTTCAATGGTGTAGACAGCCTTATGAGAGGGCGAGCAGCCCCTTACAGTAACAGGATGTAGACACGTTTTCGCTTGCTTGTGATTCACTCACACCCATTGCTTCCAGTTTGCATCCGGGACCTCGCAAAGATGGCGCGGGTCACGTCATCAGTGACGTCAGTGTAGATAACCCTATGAGAGGGTGGGCAGCTGCTTACAGCAACAGGATGTCAATGCGTTTTCGCTCGTATGTGATTTGTTCACAACCATCATTGCTTCTGGTTTGTTTCTGGGTTGAACTCTGAGTTGCATAGTGTATTGTTTTCATTCATTTGACATATGTGTTATACATGTGTGTTACTTAAGAGTGAGCTTCGCTCGTATAAATAAGTAATGTTATAAGTAAAGTGTAAATAAGTATTGAAAAATGATAACTAAACTAGGGGTTACGTCCACTACGCTAGCTAGTTGTGTGCAGCTGTCAAGGTTGCTAGGCAACAGGGGGTAAGGCCGGGATAAGCTAATGATGCAAAAGTGCTCTGTGGGCTAGACCGTCTCATTTCAGAATAGTTGGTTCAGCCTCCACTGTTCTTGGAAGGCCAGCTCTTCATAGAACCCAGCCTAAAAAGGATGCGACCCCTGAATTGAGGCACAGCCTATAAACCTTCTTCAGAACGGGTGTGACAAGCTGCAGCTCATTTCCATTTAAAGCAACAGGCACAGAAAAAAGTCAATTCTTAGAGAGTGGGGGTGGCAGGGTGGGGCATCAACTAAGTGTCAAGTCAAATCTGGGAGCATGCGCTGATGCTGCGCCTCGCCGCATCCACGACACCACGGAACGGCCCCCGTTCCTGGATGGCAACCACCCAGGCAGACAACCGGTCTATCTGCCGCAGCCAGGTGAAACGTGGGCATCCCCTGGGCCTTCTCCAGACACTGGGGTCCTCAACACTCAGGCACCTATGTGCTGGATCATACACACAGAAATGTGACACATGGCCAAGATGTTGAAGCTGATGCTCCCTCACAATGCAAGTGATACTCCTCAACTTAGTCTCCCCAAGTAACAGCTCATTTGATACAAAGTCATTCCAGCGGTACCCAAGGATCCTGCGAAGAGACCTGGTACCAAAGACATCCATTCGTCTCTTTAGGTCACTGGTTAGCATCCAAGTCTCACAACCATACAGTAAGACAGGTAGCACCAGTACCCTAAAGACTTGGACTTTTGTTCGGATACAAAGATATCGGCATCGCCAAACACCTCTGTCCAGCGACCTCATAACTCCATAAGCTCTTCCTAGGCGTCTCTCGATCTTAAAGGCCGAGCACCCAGAGACATGAATGTCACTGCCCAGATAAGTGAATGTCTCTCCAAGTTCAACGCTTTCACCACATACAGATACACTTCTGGTGGCTGAGTCCAGGAAGGTACACCAGCTTCTTCCACCTCAGTGTATATGGGGTATATAATATGATCCCTTTAATTACATTAACAAGTTATTATGATCCATTTATGATATGATTTGTGTTTTCATCCTCAAAAGCAGATTGGTCACTTCTGTTTGGAAAACATTGCCTTAATTGTCTTAATTCCATATTTTTATTCATAGGAAGGTTACAATTTTTTGAAGTACATTATATACAGTATATATGTTGCTCACATGTTGTGACATCATTCATGCTGCTAACCTTGAAAAAACTCAGATGACAAAATATGTTCCGTGTTGAAAGTTGGAAGAACGAGTAAAAAGAAAAGTAATCCTTTGCTAGTCCTCCTAAAGGTCGGGTGTCAGTGTCTGTGGAAGCACAGCTGAAATATAAATGCTCCTTAACACCATTTCTGCTGATTGCTTTGCTCTCTAGGCAATGTCAATTTTGTGGAAGTACTTGCAGATTAAGTCGGCAGGACGTCAAGGGCCCTTGTAGAAGCTGCTATCTTGTGGTAGCGCAGGGGCTGAAAGCCCTTGTCTATTACTGGAGACACCCCAAGGACAGATGTTTTAAGCTTACGGGGGTGATGGAGAATAATAGCACATTAGATTCCTAATGTCTCTCAGATACTGGACTCGGGGGAGACAGAACTCCTGGGTAATCCAAATGCATGTCTCTTTTGCTCTCTCCCTCATTTCCTCCGTTCTTTCTTGTCATTCTTAGCTCTGACCGAATTCGGGCCCTGTCCGCCTCTTGAGGTGCTGAATCGTAGCCCGGAGCTACAAGCCACACAATCCATTCATCAAAAGCACGACCCTCTCCAGTGAGGGCCAGCATGCTATGGACTAATGAACTCATACGGATGTGTACCGTATGTACACGGGACAGCGACTCCTTTGCATACAGCTCGAACACAAGCAGCATCCTACTTTATTATTTTTATAACATGAAGAGTCTTTGGTGTCTCTGCTGACGTCCTTGTGCACAAAATTGTTAACAACACAATGGAAAGACGATAATCCCGAGGTGATTTGTTTGGGAGAGATTTTTATTTTTGGCGTGACACAAGTTTTGTCATTCATTCATTTGTCAACTTTTTCCTTGCAGACCTTCAGCTGGTAAATATACTGACATAAAGCTAATATGTAATGAACAGCAATGTGGTTCCTTTAGCCTATGGGGTTTAAAAAATAAAAAAAATCATCGTACATCAAATGTAAATTGGGGATAAAGGGATTTTTTTTTTTTTTTGTCCCAGCATGAATGTTGGACGAGCTAAACACATCCCTGCCTCCACCTCACCACTATCACACCCCTCCCATCCCCAACCCCAGGCCAAGGGTACACCTTGATGAGTGAATAGGGAGGCTAATTCAGTCCTCAGGCTTAATTAATCCTATGTCTGATTTGATGAATGGCTTCCAAATTGTGCTGTAGTGGTTGTATTTTTTTTTTTTTTAATGAGGGGGTTTGCAGATCGCCGTGTTGATGTGAGGCGAGGAGAAAGTCAAAGTCGGGACTTGTGAGCGGCTGGACTTGGGGCTTTGTTTGCAAAGTTGTTGTCCTCAGTGGACAATTGCGACCCTGTCCTCTGACGTTGCGCTGGCTGCACAGAGTGATGGTGCGCTGCAGGGAACATGTGCTTATGGATTTCTCCTCACTAAAGTCAGCAGGAGTCCGCAGCCTTTGTCTCATACTGAGTTTGTCAGTTTTGACAAACGTGATTTGTCGTCTGTAAACACAGAGTGTTACGTTCTTCTGTTTTTATATTAATATCTACCTCGGGGGGCTAATATATTACGATGATGAATCCCATGTTTGACTTTCTAATGAGATGTGCCCAAATTATTGAAAACCAACAGTTTTTCTTTATAATAAATCTGAATTCATATGCTGAATTTTTCAGTTATTATCAATACCATGTATGTAATACTGACATACTTCAAATATATTTAGCTAAAAATAAACATTTATTTAACTAAATACAATATTATGTTAAATAGACTGGCTTGAAGCACAAATTTTTTTATCATATGTTAGCTCAGTTGAGGAGCGAATGTTTTCTCATGTGTATGTGGTTTTTTGTTAGATTTTTTTTTTTTTTTAGCTCGATGACTCAAAATGTAGCAAATTCAATTTTGGAAAAAAAAACATATCCTGGAATACAAATTGTGATGTTTTGAGGTATATCTGAAAAAAGCCAGGCCATAAAAAATATCAAATAAAATTAAATAAATAACTAAAAATTGCTTAAAAATTGCCTCTGACCTCAAATAAAAAACCATTACAATTTGAGATGGAGCCACATAAATGGGTGGAGGTTAGAAATGAAAAAATGGTTGTATTACCAGAACCAATTTTTCCACATCTAACCTGCATACATACATTACATTCTGGGGTAATTTTGTATGAAGGGAAAGAAGCCATAAATTTGTAACTTTTTTTTTTTTTTTTTTTTTTTACAAAATAGAGCATAATAATTGAAATTATTTTCAACAACTTAAAAAAAAATAATAAAAAAAAAGGTTGGCCATGCCCTGGTTTCGACTCCATTGTGTTTTTGTGATCCATCTAAACCCTTACCCTTGTGAAGCGCCTTGGGGCAACTGTGTTGTGATTTGGCGCTATATAAATAAATTGAATTGAAATTGAATTGAATGAAAAGGGGCGAATTATTTTTTTAAAATATTTAAATCAAGTCATGTCAATTTATTTAAAACAGCCAATGCTGAGAACCAAAGTGCTGCACAACTAAAAACACAATAAACAGGAAATTAAACATATAAGACCACAATGTCCAATAAAATCAAAATTGCACATTTTAATTCAGAAAAATAGGGTTTCGGGCCTTGATGGAGATGTGCACTCTAATGGATGCAATACTATTTTTCTTGTGTTTAAATTTTCTTCTGTGAGTTTAGAAAGACCACAGATTTTGACTCTCTCCTTTTGTCACAAAGGATTTGGCTTTACGTATGCTTTGTCCTAACAGAGGTAGCACTTAAAACTAACGACGTCATAAATTCTTCTGGGTAATGTGGCAGGCGTAAAGGGAGCTTTGGTGGGTGGGGTGAGGGTCTGAATGATTTGAGAGGAAAGATGATGAGATTCGGTGGCCTAGCCCAAGCAATGAACTTGATTAAACTAATCTCATCTCTATCAAAGCATCGCTCTGATCGCCATTGTGCCATTATTCATGGCAATGGGATAATTACACTGAGATGCATGGGGCCAGACAGACAGCACGGTGACACGAGCCCTCAGACCCTGGGCTATGCCTCCGCTAGCATGTGGTCTGTTCATTTTAAACACAGATTAATTATGGTCAATGGGATGGTTCACATCTGTCAGTCTTAGTGAGAAAAATGGAAATGATTGCCCTCAAGATAACAAAGGATATATATTAAGTCATCTGCTAGTTCAGTGGGGATGAATACAATCAGCATTTTAATTTTGAAATCAGCAAAGGGGGCCCTATCTTACACCCGGTGCAAAGCCCAGCGCAAGTGTCATTGCTAGTTTCCATCCGACACTGCTGTCATTTTTATGCCCAGCACCAACATCCTCTAAATAACAATACCACTCATGTGGGCATGTTGGGCTAAAAATGAGGTGTGGTCGGGTTCTGAATGACCTCGCACTTTAGACCACCAAAACTGATAAAGTCCAGCGCTGTCCAGTACTGTCCAGGGTGCAACAGTCAGACGCGCCTTACATAAGTGGCTTCACAACACACGTACACTCTACTTGCCTGCACATATCATCGCCAGTCACCTGCAATGGTGTAATAATATGACGGTGTATTATGGTCACTGTAGGGAAAGTAAAAAATGAAGTGGGAGGGAGCTAAAAACTCATTTTACAAGAGAGTTGTCTCTAATTCCCCTCGCCTCTCTCTGTCACAGACAGGTGAGATTATATACCTAAAATACACGATAAAAGTGAATTGAAAACAACCAATAAATGAATTAAGAGTAAACACTCATGGCAAAGTAAACCTCACATTGCGCCTTCACTGATTCACCCCATGGAGCTTTGGTAGCGATTGTCCGCTGTGCACTTTGACAGGTTAGCGCTAATCTGCGAACATGCCAGAAATGCTTTCACTTGTTTCTGTTTCCTCGATGCCACAGTGCTGTGTGCCTGGCACAGTCCCATTTAAAGAGATGGATAGGTGCCACTCTAGTTAAAGGAGAAGTTTGACATTTTTCAACCGAGGCTCTATTTTTAGATGTTTTGGGGGTCATGTTTTTACTCTGAACAAAAATGAATTTAATCAGCACATTATTGATTTAGACGGCAAACACCACCTCGCGCTAACTGGGTAATTAATGTTATTTGACAGGGCAATAATAAACACTCAGAGTAAAGCATAAACCATTTCTTGTCACCTCTGAATAGGTGAAAATGTCATTGGAAGTGTCTGGTTACATGGACAGTTTGTCTGCGGAGGTAAATGTGTGCATGTTTACCTCATTAAATGTAAATAAACTTTTTAAGATGACCAATTATACAGTTAACCACTTACCTTAGTATCTTTGCCTCCAGCTGGCACTGCTGTCCACTGAGTGATGGGCTGGGACTTACATTCAACACCAAACATGAATTTTGCAGAGTAAAATAGAGTCTGCTAGGGTTACATTTGGTCCCACTCCAAATAGATTGAAATAAACTCAATCTTGTTCTTCTTCTTTCGGCTGTTCCTATTAGGGGTCGCCACACTAGATCATCGGTCTCCATCTCACTCTGTCCTCTGCATCTTCCTCTGTCACACCAACTACCTGCATGTCTTCCCTCAGCACATCCATAAATCTCCTCTTTGGCCTCCCTCTTCTCCTCCTGCCTGGTGGCTCCATCCTCAGCATCCTTCTCCCTATATACCCTGGGACTCTCCTCTGCACATGTCCAAACCATCTCAATCTCGCTTCTCTGACTTGTCTTCAAACCGTCCCACCTGTGCTGTCCCTCTGATATGTTCATTCCTAATCCTGTGCATCCTCGTCACTCCCAGAGAAAACCGCAGCATCTTCAGTTCCGCCACCTCCAGCTCTGCCTCCTGTCTTTTTGTTAGCGCCACTGTCTCTAAGCTGTACAACATAGCTGGTCTCACTACTGTCG
>OMMV01226200.1:0-13089 GCA_900302635.1 Chatrabus melanurus | reverse complement strand
TACTTATTCAGCTGAAATTTTATGTAATTATCACCTATACCGTTGTCTTCAATTTCACTTATTTTGATCCAGTTTGATTAAATCTGTTGGCTCCATAATAATTTTTCTTATGGGGTCTGCTTGGACACCAGTTTGATATAATGGTATCTAGTCAGACTCCATAGCAAAATTTTGAGCTTTGTGTCAATTTTTCATAATTACTGAACTATCAGAGCAGTTTTTATTCAGGATATTTGCATAAAAGCAACTGCAGGGAGTAGGAGTAGGTATTGAGTTTTTGTACTGAAGAGTTGTATTCAAAAAAGAGAAAAACAATTCTCAAAAGTCTTTCCAAATGAAATGTGGTTTATCAGCCAGATATTCAAAAGTCTCCTTTCAAAATAGTTGCAAAGTGACCCGATCTAGTTATGTTACAGATATCTGCAAGAGTGGCATAAATAAAAGCATGTTAACAGTATTAAAGAAGAAGCTCTGGTGGGGTCCGCATGAACACCAGGTGTACAGATTAGTAAGTTTCACAACGTGTACTGATGAAGGTTAAGTGTCTTGTCCAAGGACGCAGTTCCATGGTGCGGTGTGTATGGTGAGGCATGGCACCAGCACATTCTTCCAGGCTTGACTTATTTGGGGAGGTGTTTCCTGCTGTGCACACTGGCAGACTGTGCGTAAAATTAACTCAGCACAAGTTACATGCACACGAACATGAACTTCTTGTAAAAATAAATAAATGCCATCGATTCTGGTAAATATTTAATCCAGCTGATGTATCTCTGCTCTGTCCTGTGTCCGAGGTGCTGGAGATGAAGATGCTGTGACATCACTGACGGGCCAGGAGATGTAGCTGGAGATGGGGTTTCACAGGGCTCGGCCCCCTCTGAGTGTGGACCCCCTGGATGGTATTCCTGGCAGCATTCCACTTCACGGGTCCTTGATCCTACCAGTGACTGCTTGGACTATTTGTTATTTTGACCACTGGGCCTTATAAGCTCCTGGACACTTAGTTCATCACCTCTGTCTGTGCATGTTTGACAATTCTTTGTTGTGCTTTGTCTTATTCATTTGTTGTCATTGGTAGTATGGCCAAAGCAGATGGTCCCCCCTCTGAGTCTGGTCTGCTTGAGGTTTCTTCCTATAATCACAAATCATCTAGGGAGTTTTTCCTCAACACTGTTGCCAATGTGCTTGCTCAGCGGGTGCATAAGGTTAGACCTTACCGTTGTGAAGCGCCTTGGGGCAACATATGTTTTGATTTGGCGCTCCATAGATAAATTGAATTGAAATTGAATTGATTAAAAAAAGGCCCTTGTCCATACAGCAGTTTTTTTTCAGAGCGCTAGTGTCTCTTTTCAATTGCTCTAAATGAGAACAGTGCATATGTGGCCACATGCAGCCGCCTGGAGAAAAAGTGAGTATACTCTCAGTGATTTCCAGTGTGCATATTTCCCTGTGTTTCATAAGTGAGAATTATTCTCAGGATTTTCGAGTGAGTTTCTATTTCCAGTGCTCCAATGTTTTTCGTGTGTGAACATCATTAGTGCTCCAGCTACTTCCGTGTTTGGTTCTCTGCTATTTATTTTGACCTCTGAGTTTGCCTAAATGGACTTTGGCGAAGTCTAAGTGTTTATTCCCAGTGTTAGCTATTCTCGTGTTTTGAGCACTGCTATGCATCCTGACTTCAGAGTTTTTGCTGAAGGTCTCAAGGACACTTTAGCTATTTTCTCCTCATGTTCCCAGTGAGTATTATTAGTGTTCCAGTGACTCCTGAGTTTTGACTTTTGCTGCATATTTTGACTGAGTTAACTTGATGTCTCAAGGACACTGTTGCTATTTTTGGTCTGCCCTTGTTATTGACCTTTTGCCTTGAACATTGCTTATTCTCCTGGAAAGACTGTTGCTAATATCCTGTGTTGATAATTGAACACTCAGCCTTTGTTCGAACTGTATCCCTGCATTTTGAACCAAGCCTTTCCTAGTCTGTGATAAATACTGCTTTCCATCACGTAACATTGTTGTTCACTGCAGAGGGTTCCACAGCCTGGGGTCCATGACATGTATTTGCAAATCCCATGATCGATATGGCAAACTGGCAGCGATACATTTGGAAATATCTTTTGTAAATCTGGGCCCTTTGTGAATGATATCAATGTGGTTTTGACCAGTGCCCAAGCCTTTGATCTGATTAAATACAACATTTGTTCAACCCACATTCAGTGGATAGGTATCAAACCCAGGTCTCCTGTATGAAAGGGCTCTGGAAACAAGCTGAATATTGGGGTTTCTGTGAAGAATCAGAAATAGTGATTTCCATCTTCCCTTATTTTCACATTCATGAAAGTCTTACAAGCATTTCTGCTGATATTGAAAGCTCAGTTCCACATGTGTCCCTATACAGATCCAATAGGGTATGTTCCATGTGGATATAGTGATACCAAGGGGTTCACTAGTTGATGTACTGTGAATGAGACCGTGCTGGTTCAGACTAATGTTTTCCTTTGGTTCATTTTGTTCTGTTCTGCCTTACATGCATGTGAAACTGCAGGCTATATCAGATGTCTCTATCTGTCTCCATAAACTCTTGCCTGCAGGGGTCATTTCCTCTGCATTCACCATCCATCACCACAACATTTAATGGTGCTGTGCTGACTTATCCAAACAAATAGAGCTGAAGCAGCACATAATTTAAATACATTTCACCGTACATGGCGCATGACCAGGCAGGTGCTTTTCACTGTTGTCATTAGAAATAGTTGACAGCTGAGATGGGAACCGTGGACTTTCAATTATAATGGGGACGTTTTGACCATTAATCCATCCTGACATTCAGGAATCAGATAATTCTTACAGCACAGTGGGAAGCACTCTTGCCTTACAGCAACAATGTCCAGGGTTCAATTTCACCAATGCCCAGTTCCAGTTTGCAAATTTGCGCTGTGGCTTTGTGGGTTTCCTCCCACCATCAAAACATGCACATTAGGTTCATGCTCCTTTCACCGTCCTTGACTAAGGCAATGTCTCTAGACCTGGACTGTGGCTGCTCCCAGTTGTTTGATTCTTTCTAACTATAATTAGGAGGGGCTAAATGCCGAGGACAAATTTTGCTGTATGTATATACAATGACAAACAAAACCTCTTCTATTTTAGTTGAATCTAGAATTATTTCTAAAACTGTTCAGAAACCAGAAAACCACTGCATGCTTAGGTATGTGCCATTTCTGTCCGTGTTCCTTTCAATGAAAATGAGCCGCTGTGCAGCATGCTCCCTCTCCATTCAGAGAGCAGACATCTCACCATTTCTCTCCTGCAGCCCATTTGGCATGTTGTACAGAATGCAGTCTAACTCATCCTGATCAAACAAAATTCCAAATATGGATGTCTGCCATTATGTCGGAGAAGTCAAAAGGGAGTCGTTTTCATCCTAAATGTGGTTTATAGCAAGAAAATTTCCACTTGCAAAAATAAATAAATTTAAAAAAAAAAATCTGATTTGTGGGACTTTGATGATGTGAAGCTTCAACTGCATTATCCTCTCTGTCTATATCCAGAATATGCAATTCTATATGTCCAGAAGGGACATATAGAATTGCACTCTATATGCACATGCATCAGGCACATTCTTGTGCCCATAATAAATTGAACAAAATTTATCGGATTGTCACCAAATTTGAACTGGAAATCCCAAATGAGTCTATCTCAGACGAGTTTGAATTTGTGCATGATCAGGTGTCACAAGACTTTCTTGGGACCCCGGATTTACTGAGTACTGATGGTTTTAATTTATAATTTATTACCCACTAGCAGCTGTACTATGGCCTTTAAATATGAAATTCATAGTTTGATGCAAATGCACATTTATGAACCATCCAGCAGGTGTCTTCCAAAAGTGTTCAGTTTGCCATAACTAATTTGCAGTACAGACAAAAAGTTTTGGTATCATCGCCAGCCACACATCCTATCCATTCTTTAATTACGGCTTCACCTTCATGTTCTGTTGTATATTTCGTCCTGTGTTTGCCCATGTATTGGGCATCATGTTTCTCCCTGTGGTTACTAGCATGAGTTGTTTGCTGACACTCAAGTGAAGGAGGTACCGGTGGGCAGAGTGCACTGACAAGCACATGACATGCCCAGTGTTCAGCAGATGGCAGATCTGCATGAAATTACTATAGCTGTTAATAATTTTCCATAATCCATCCAGTAGATGGCAGACACGTCTATGGAACATCACATATGCAAAACAAAGTTGCTTTCTTGATTGACCTGGTGCATCAAAATTAACCACCAATTAATCAGTTCCTCCTCATTATGTGCTCTTTTAAGGTGGTGAGTTACATGATGATAGCATGTATTGTGTTTGAGTTATTGTCTACAGAAGCTGGTTGGGATGGACTACTCACTCATCTATATTTTTGCTGTCCAATAAACCTTTTAGCTTTAAGTATCGTCTTTACTCAAATTCCAATTTGGTAGCATGACTCGGTCGGTACAACAACACAGGTGGTTGTTTTTATTTCCAAATACAGCATCAGAAGACAAAAAGGCACGCTTCAGTGAATATCTCCTAATTTATCTACCGAAGTGATCAAGCCAACACTAAGCCAGTTGAATGCTGTGGTACAAATTACTGGCCGATGCTCAGTGCACGAGTGTGCCTTCTTGTTTGATAGTCAAAGGCAGATTAAAAAAAAAAAAAAAAAATTCACAATGTGTCTCCTTTAAGCTCTCACAAATGGTACTTTCAAGACAGTTTTGTTTGTAAGAAGTGGATGAATGACTTACAAAATGCAGTAATTAATCCTCCAAAAAGAATAATTGCTTCTCACTGCGATTATACAGAAGAATGTGCAGTATTTAATTCAGAAATAACTGCGTTACAGTAAAGCATTAATATTTGTTTTATAATAAACAATGTTTTATGTTGAATGTGCAGCTATACAGGGACAAATAGATATACTGGCACCTCTGTACTGGAGAGACGTGAAGGTAGAAAGGGAGGATGAAGGGAAAGAACGTCTCTCCCGGCATCTATAAAAGAGTGGGTTGGTTGTCGCAACCCACAGGAGCAGAACATAAATGGCTGCTCTGATGTTGGAAAGGGCAAGAAGCAGCATGAGGTGAGGGGGAGACTAATGAAAATGGAAGCTGCAGGTCCTCAGATGATCATTGGTCGCCTCAAAACTCACATTAGAGGTAAGAGTGGGACCCATAAAAAAGGATTGCACTTTTCAGAATATTAATGACGTGTCGCTGAGAAAAAGCATTCTTGGGAAGTCCATGATCACTCATTTAGAGACACCAAACCAGCTCTGTGATGATCACTACTAGGGATGTAATGGTTCCACGCAAAGCAAGTTGATTTAACGTTGATCAGAATGCACTGATCAGAAAATCTCTGTGGTCTGTGCAGGTTTAACAAAAGAACATTGTGGCGACGATGAAATCCAACAAGATGAGCGATCGGACAACATTTTAATTTAATTTTTAAGACCTGCTGGCATCTTGAATGTGGGCATGATTGTTAATTCTAATGTTTTCCCACTGAAGCGTCTTACACACCCCCTGTGTTTTCCGTCTGTGCGCAGCCTCGACTGATGCAGAGACAGAAAGCGAAGGTGTTTAATCACATCTAATCTCTTCTGTGTTTGATACAGCTGGAATTGCTGATAATAACCATAGTAATAGATCAATTGTCAGCTCTTTCGAGGCGGGGCGGTGTACTACGTGATTAGAAATCCTTCTCGCTGTGAATGAGCCAGCCGTGTATCTCATCTTGTTTCGTTTGTTTCCTTGGCCAGCTTTCAGGGTACGTGCACTGGGTAGAATCACGTCAGATGGACCAGAAGACAGCGAAGACATAATTTTTCTCAATAACAGACCAAATCAAAGCACGAATGTTCAATGAAAAGAATATTTTTAATATATATTTTTTATAGATTTTATAAAAATCTATTACATAAAAATTTAAAGAGACAATAGAGATTAGTAATGAAAACCGGTTTGGGTGATGGTAGATTTAGTTAAAAGGCTCACATTATACACCTTTTCTGCAAGCTAAATCCTCTGAAGAGACCTAGTTCCAAAGACATCCAGTCGTCACCTCAGGTCACTGGTTAGCCTCCAAGTCTCACAACCATACAGCAAGACAGGTAGCACCAGTACCCTCAAGACTAGGACTTTTGTTCTCCTGCACTGCTAAACACCTCTGTCCAGCGACCTCTGTCCACGAGCAAACAATGAAAAATATCACTGAACTGAATTGAAATCTTCCACCCATTATTTTGTGCTGCGCATGCAGCAAAGAGTGTGAACAGCAAGTTGAAACCAAGCTATCAAGCCATCAATTCCAGCTACCTTTAGCCTAGCAATTTGCCGTGATGCAAAAATAACATCTCAGTGTTAACAAAATCAAGTCAGATAGAGTATTTTAATGCAATAATACACTTTTTCTAACACCATCTAACTGTAGCCTAAATTAAAGTGCTTCATATAGTAGCATTTCAACCAAACCATGTCTATAAAGCCATCTTGTGAGCACACTATCCCTTCATTGGTCAGACTTTCTGTGTTTATGTTATGGATGTTGCAACCACTATTGTAATAATTATTACAATAAAGAGTGCAAATTGTAATGAGGCTAGAATTTTATTATTAAAACTGTTCTGGACTTTATTTGAAGATTTAATAATACCGGAGAAAGCCAGACGTTTCCGGAATATGCTGGGACTGAGAGTATAAATATGGCTGAAGAGGTGGGGCAAGGGGTTCACCGGTTCACTGATTGACTGATCACATGCACCTGTGCACACTCGGCGGTACGCTGTAGAACGCTGTATCTGCACACTGGGACGATTGGCTGTGCGGCATGAATCGCTGTGCACTTGAGAAGCCGAGGCACCAGTTTGGAGTAAGTTTGCGGTGACTTTCACATCAACGTGGGAGCGAGGTTTCACCTTGAGTGTCAGTGCGGAGCGACTCCGTGCTTCAGCAGCGCTTTGCAGCCTGTGGGGTTGCAAATGAGGTGGTGGTGGTGAGGCAATGATTAATGGAGAACTTTATTACAGCCTATTGGACCAAGGACTTCCTCCAGTGGACTTTCTTAGCCCCTTCTCCCGCCAGTAGGGTTTCTCTCTGTGAGATTTGTACATTTTGTAAATAATTTGTGAATGGTGATTTTGTTTTCTATATTGTTAATACAGTTCTTTCAAACCAGCCGTTGCCTTTGCTGTTTCTGTTATGTTAAATCGTAACAGAAATAATGGGGGCTTGTCTGGGAGCAACCTATTGTTTTGGAAATAGTCTGTGGAACATTTATAATTTTGTTTGAAATATAATATATACATATAATTTGGTGAACTGGTTGCAAGGGAAAATAGCAGAGTTTAGGCTGCTGATTTTGTAGCTGGTGGAATAAATTTTTAAAGTGTTGAAAACTTAAAGAAAGCTGAGCTGGTCGCATTGGCTGATGAACTGAAGATATCGTATGATGAAAAATCAAGAAAAGCAGTTATCAAAATGGCTGTGATAGCCAAGCTTGTTGAAATGGCACTCTTGCCTGCACCACCAATGGGGCGACATTCACCTGAGAGAAAAATTTTATCTGAGTTTGAGTTTCAGTTGGAAATGAAGGAATTAGAAATGGAAAGGGAAGAGAGAAAAAGGCGGGCACAACTGGAAAGAGAGGAAAGAGAATTTCAGGAAAGAGAAATTCGACTGAGAATAGAGATGGAAAAGGAAATTAGGCTTGCTGAATTGGGACATAAAGCTAAGGTTCGGGGTGATACTCCAGAAAATGTAGATGTTTTAAGAAACATTAAATTGGTGCCAAAGATTAATGAATAAGAGGTTGAAAAGTTTTTCCAGCTCTTTGAAAAAATTGCACAGAGCATGAAATGGGCAAAAGAGATTTGGCCATTATTGTTGCAAAGTGTTCTGATTGGAAAAGCACAAGATGTGTATTCGGCCTTATCTGTTGAGCAAAGTTTTAATTACGATGTTGTCAAGCAAATAATTGTGCAAGCTTATGAATTGGTGTCAGAGGCATACAGACAAAAGTTCCAAAATTACCAAAAGCAAAGTGATTTGTTTGACAGATGGTGCATGTCAAAAAAGGTGGACAATGACTTTGAGAACCTGAGACAATTGATACTTTTGGAAGACTTCAAAAGGTGTGTAGTAAAGAAATTATATTTTCTTACCTTTCTTTTTAGTCAAATGATTCATTTTTACTCATTTTATTGAACTTTTTGCTGAATTTAGGCATGGTGGCCAAGTGGTTAAAGCAATCGCTTTCAGTGCAGAAGGTTCCCAAGGCCACCCCTGCCCATTCTCCATGTAATGTGGAGTTGTGTCAGGAAGGGCATCCGGCGTAAAACCCGTGCCAAATCAACATGCAGATCCATATCGGATATGCTGTGGTGACCTCGAGTTGAAATTGGGAGAAGCCGAAAGGACTTACTTACTATTGAACTTTTTGCTGAATCATTTCTGCTCTTTTAATGCTTTTATGCTACTTTTTTTGGAAACTAAAGACTACAGAATCTTAGTCAAAGAGTAGTCTGCTGTGAAATTATTAAACTTTTTTGGAAAGGTTTTTGAAACAAGAAATTAAACACGCCTCTCCTTGTAAAATAAAGACTTTGGTGTTCGTACCAGGTCCACAAGATGAAAGTTCTGATTGGTTGCTTTAGACTCTGAATTAAAAACACTTCCCTGGGTATTAAATGATACTAGTATCCTAAATTATTCCAACAGATTTAACAACAGTTACTTTCAGGAAAGAATTTGAGGAATTTTAGATGTAAATGTAGATACGGGCCAGTGCATTTGTATTTAAATTGGAAAATGGGAAGGCCTCAAAGATAGAAGACAGTTATTTTGTTTGACTAAATCTTTCCACTCTCAGCCTCTATATTAATTAGAAACTTACTCTATCCAAAATAGGTAGGCTAATTAATATAATAATTAACCGCTTTGATGCGAGGGCTGTAAATTCACTTGTAGATGTAGTAGTTAGCAGAATCTGTGACAGGGATAGGGCCCAGGATGTCCACTCCTACCCTCTCCATGGCCCCCACCAGAAACTGCTGCAAGAGTGCATGGGAGGGTAAAAATTGCTCCTTTTTGAGCAGTACAAGTGTCACAGCAGTGTACAAAAACTACTGTGTCCTTTCAACACAAGAAATAAAGAATAAGAAACATATGACTTGTCCACACTACTCCGGTTTCACAGGAAACCGGCTAAGTATCTCTCCGTTTAGGCCTTTCATCCACACTAATTGGCTGTATTCCTCGCCCCAAACCGGAGACTTTCGAATCCGATCTCCAGAGTGGAGCGATCTGAGTCGCATCTGCGTGTGGACAGCCTGTCCGTCTATTTTGGGAAGTGGGGCAGTAATATTAACCACCAGCGGGAGGAAGCAGCGGTGTGTCCTGTCGCTGTGAACACGTCTGTTCTGCCCACAGAAGAAAATCACACAGTTCAGATGACGGCCGGATTATTTGTTTTTATTATTAAATTTTTTTTTTTGATCTCCCCCTGTCCACGGCTGGTTTGTGGGGCTTCTTCTTGTTCTTGGGTGGCGTGGAGAAAAAGGACATCGCGTTGTGCTGAAGATGACTGTGAAAATGACGGCCGGATTATTATTATTATTTTTTTTTTTGGATCTCCTCCTGTCCACGGCTGGTTTGTGAGACTTCTCGTTCTTGGACGGTGTGGAAAAAAAGGACATGGAGCTGTCGGCGGAGAACACTTGAAGATATGTAGGTCATGTGACCATCTGAATGCTGTACTCTGAATAAACACTGATTATTTTATATAGAAGTGAATCAAATGCTATAAATAGGTCAGACATACGATCTGTTATGTATGCGATAGGTATATGTGTCCTCTTTAGTTTTTTTTATGCAAAGTTAGACGTGTTCCACTGTGTTCTGACTGCCGATTTGTTTTGTTTTTTAAAGGCTAAGCATACGTTTCTGTTGTACGTCACTGTGTGACAGGGCTTTAAGATGGAGAGTTTTTTATATGTTTGTGGATTTTAATAGCATGCTTAGTGATAAACTTCGCGCTGTATAATCTGCACGTTGTTTATCTGCGGACGGCAGAAAGCACGGTGCTTCTGTGGAGCGGACACACGTCATTATCAGCCTCCTGCCACACGATGGTAAAACGTGACACCCTTTCAGTTTGCTCTGCAGTACAGCGCGCTCCAAACGCCGAAGAAGAAATGAACACGGCTTTAATGTGGACACAGATATTTTCAGACACGGCCACGTGCTGGATTCATTTAGAGCCGGAACTCTGGACGAAACCGTAGTAGTGTGGACTAGGCCATAGTGTATTTTTTTTTAAACTCTCATATGGAGCAGACAGCTTTAATAAAGCCAACTGATTGGCTGACGGCTGCCTACATTAATGGGTGAACTACATGTTGTAATGGGAATTATGAGAAGACAGAGTGTTAAACCATCGACCTCTAAATGGTAAGTCAAGACACGGACCATTTTGTTTCCTCTGCAGGAGTCCACAAGTGCACATTTAATCAATGCTCGGGGGCCTATGGGAAGCCGTGGCTTGCAGACTGTTTAATTCTGGATGATATTTACATTCAGGCTCCACTTCAGTGCTTCCTTAAGTGGCACATTGATAACACAGCATGATGTCAGTGAACGCTAGATACTGCAGGGATTGTACCATGTCTGGTTTGCATTTGGCCACAACAATGTGTTGTTTTCTCTTCAGTGAGCCCCCCCACTATTGGAATCAGTGAGGTGCGTATATATATCTATATATAGATATATATACATATTTATAGCTCCTCCAGCATTTTGCTAATTCACTCCAGAGTAGCGCCCTAACCATGGCATAATTCTGTCATAAAACCAGCGTAAACCTAGCATAGGAAGGTTTGTGAATAGCATGGGGTCTACTTGCGCTTGGGGCATGAACTTAGTTGAAATTCTATCACCAAACTGGTGATTGAGACATTAAATATATATTTATAACTTGCCTTATTTGTTTAATGCATCATCTGCACATTACGCTCTGAAGAAAGCTCCCGTGTAGCGCCCTAACTGCGGCGTAACGTTCGTAAAACCAGCGTAAAATGGCCATAGGAAGGTTGGTGAAAAGAGTGGAGGTGGAGTTTACTCGCGCTCCGGGTGTGAGCTAAATTGAAATTCTGTCGCCAAACTGGTGATTGATACATTAAATATGAATGGTAAGCTCCTCTCCGGACTTCGCCTCAAACCTCCCCCTCTAGCATTTTGCTAATGTTTAAGACGTAGCAACTGAGGCAGTGTGAGGACAGATGAAATCAATATTCCATTCAAGGGATCCTGTCATCTGGACTAGTCAATCCAGTCAATGGTTGTGCGGAGCACAATGGGCCGTTTAGTGTCAAATATCATTATTGTTCTACATCTGGCTCAAAATCTATTCAACTCTTCCTTCACCCTAAGCCTACATCTCTACCAAATTTCATTGGTATCGGTTCATGTGTTTTTGAGATCTGGAGTTTAACGTTCAGACCTACCAGTGTCAGGTCAGCCTTTACTCATACTGACCCAAATAAACCACTCCAATCCCTAACAACTCCAAAACTCATGGAACACTCATCTCAAAGTTGATCAATATAAGTGTATTTAAACACAATTAGGAGCACCAATCCTTCTAAAAGCAATCGACCATTGTGTCACATAATTGGCCACTCAGCTGTGAAGGATGCTTTTCCATTAGAGGGCTCCAGCTAAGAAAATCGCTACCATACCTTATTTATAACAGCTGCAGTTTGTAAACCTGTTGTTTTTTTTTTTCATTTCTTTTCATTAAATAACTAATTTACATAAAAAGTCATTTAATGGTCCTCGTGGCTCTCACCTGTTACAGCCTGACTAATAGCACTATAGAGCTACAAGTGATAAAGTGACTTTTTTTTGACAGGTAATGCCTTATCGATCCACAGGAAACGCGTCAAAACATCCAACATGTCAGCAGGAATTCAAAGGCTTGCTCAAAGACACGCAAATAGGGCAGATCAATCAGTCGGTGACATGAAAAAGAAGGTGATATAGAGCCCTCTGAGGACTAAAGTAGCTTCAAGGTCAGTGATGATGTAAAATGTTGTCTTGATATGTAGGATAACAGCTAATATTGTGTGAGCAGAAAAAAAGATGTGGATACAAATAAAATATCGAGAACAAAAACACACAGTATCTTTCAAAGCACATGACAAAAGTTTCATTATTAAATGTCTTAAAAAGAAGAGTTTCCAAATACTTTCATATTCAAAACCCTAAATGGACCTATTTTATGATGCAGACCCAACAAAATATTTGTTCGTGAAACCAATTTGCAGAAACACGTGCTGCCTACTCAAACAAGAACAATATAATTTTCTCACCAAGAATGAGGACATGCTGTATTTAATGCACAGATGTTTTATAAAGCTGGACTGAAAACTGAAATTCCTCCAGATAAATTGAATCGTTTAATGATAATGCGCACTGTAGAGGGAGAAATATGCAAATCCCTCCCAATCTTTCTTTGAGGAACATTGTTTTTAAACATTTCAATAATTACCTCCGCCAAGGAGGTTATGTTTTTGCCGGCGTTTGTCTGTTTGTTTGTCTGTTTGTCTGTCTGTTTGTCCACAACATAACTCAAAAAGTTATGGACCAATTTTGATGAAATTTTCAGGATAAGTGGGAAATGGCCCAAGGACCAATCGATTAGATTTTGGTGGTGATCCGGATTATCATGTAAATCTGGGATATTAAAAAAAATAAAGATTTATTGATTGAGTTGGATATTAATCTCTACCAAAATGGTTTATGCTGGCATGATCATTGGGTTCTCAGAAGTCCGTCTGCTGGAAAAGAACATCTCCACATTATGGGGGACTGAACTGCCTTGGCGGAGGTTTGCGCTCTCTGAGTGCTTTCTAGTTTTCTCATGCTTTTGTTGACAAACTGGAGATCCTCTGCCCACCTTTGCTCCTCAAAAACTTTCGTGGCTATTGCTTTTGTGCCAAATCATGATTACAATCATCTTTTGATATCACCTGTTTCAAATAACATAATTTAATTTATTTT
>OMMV01226198.1:0-10427 GCA_900302635.1 Chatrabus melanurus | reverse complement strand
AGCATCTCTACATCTGGAGTTGGTCCCCAGGCGCCGGACTGTGGCTGGCCACTGCTCCTAGTGGTTGGATTGTGTCTAACTATAATTAGGGTGGGTTAAATGCAGAGGACAAATTTCATGTATATATATGTATGTACAATGACAATAAAGACACTTCTTCTTCTTCTAGACTCCGTGTGGTGTGTCCTCAATTTTTTATTTTTTTTTTTAACGTAATTATTCCCAACCACTGGAGTCAAAATATGATACAGTGATGCTTACATCACACTGTTTCAGAAAAGTTCTTTGATACACCTCATGGTGCAACCTGGACACATCATCAGTGATGAATCCCAGGGTCATCAGGCGTTTCAGACCAAACTACAAAAACTGTATCATGGTCCAATTAGTTATGGATCTGAACATATACCGTATTTTCCGGACTATAAATTGCAATTTTTGTTAAACTTGTTTGGCTGGTCATGTGACTTGTATATCAAAAAGATATTTACTGCCACAAGATGGCACAGTTTATACGTGTGACAAGCTGCTCCTGTATAGTGATCTGAATAAGTAAATAATAAATACTGAATAAATAAATACTCCAGTTTGTTGATCCACATTCCGGAGCAGAAGGTGGCAGTAATGCTCCATTAAGCTGGATGCCAACCGCCGTAAAACAAGAAGATCAAGAAGAAGATCTGAATGGGAATGATGTGCTGGGACTTAGAGAATGAGTGACATTAATGAATCATGCTCTCAAACTGAAAGACCACTCTCCTGAATAAAGACAAAGAATAAACTTCATGCTACTCAGCACTCGATTTGTTTTGCACTTTGTGGGACAGCCGGAACCGCAACAAGGAGGACAGCTAGGCTAAGGTAAGGCTAACTACAATGTTTTAAAAATGTATAGTCCTTTTAAAAAGTTTATTTACATTTAATGAGGTAAACATGTACATGTTTTCGTTCTTCAGTGGCCTCATACAATAACATTAATTAGCCCGTTAGCTTCTGCTTGCTAACGCAGTGTTTGTGTTATAAACAAATAATGCACCGAATAAATTCATTTTGCTTCTTGTTGCATGAAGAGATAGCAGCATGTTTTAAAAATAAATGAGACTTATAGACCGATGCGACTCCTCTTCATGATGCATTTTTGGACAGATGCAACTAATACTCCGGTGCGACATACAGTCCAGAAAATATGGTATATTTGAGGTAAATGAATCTCTCTACAAGTTCTACACTTGTTCACGTTTATGTCTCTGGCCCCTTGGCTTTTGAGGTCGAGAGACACCTGGGAAAAGCAAATGGAGTTATAAGGTACCTGGACAGAGGTGTTTGGCAATGGTTATACCTAATGCAGGCGAATGAAAGTCCAAGTCTTTACAGTCCTAGTGCTTCCTGACTTACTCTATGGTTGTGAGAGTTGGATGCTAACCAGTGACCTAAGGCGACCACTGGATATCACTTGCATAGTGAGAGAATGTCAGCTACAACATTCTGGCCATGTGGTGCACTTCCCTGGGCACGGTCCAGCACACAGGTGCCTCAGTGTTGAGGACCCCAGCAACTGGAAAAGGCCAAAGGGACGCCCACATTTCACCTGGCTTAGGCAGATAGCTGTTGAGAGGCGGGGATGGAGTGGTTGTCTGCCTGGATGGTTGCTATCCAGGACCTGGGGCAGTTCTGTGGTGTGATGGCATCAGAGCAAGCTCCTGGACCCGACCTGAAGAAATGGCTCATCTATTAATCATTTGGTTATTGTGATAGTCAGAATGGTGCATTTGTACAGAGGTCAGAACTTTTGTCAAGTATATCTTTTCATCTTATGACAACTCCACAACTGTGCCTCCATGCAGTTAAGATTTGGTAAACTTGCACAGGTTAAACAGTGAGACAACCACATGTTGGAGACATATGCCATCAGAAGCTTGTGCATTCACATACAGCTAAAGTGTAACTCAAGCTCAAACGGATAAAGAAATCTGAAGTCTGTCAAATAGCATGCATTATCATTACTTTGATAATTTACTGCATCTATGTTGTACAACTCTGTGATAGACTGGTGGCCTGTCCAGGGTGTACCCCGCCTCTCGCACAATGACCGCTAGGAGAGGCTCTAGCCCCCTGTGACCCTTAACTGGACTAAGCGTGTTTAGAAAATGAATGAATGAATATATATTGTATAGAACATTTTGCCAAGGAAAGTAGACACTGCATTTTTCCATCTTCATATAGTACGTATAAATTCTAGTCAGTGTGACCTCCCTTGTTTTATGACCTCATAAAGAAATGCACCTTCCACATATCAATAGTATATTAAGGGATTTTACTCCAAAAAGAGACAACTCCGTTTACAAAACAGTTATAGAGGAATGACAGATGATGACAAAACTCACCCTCGTGATGCGTGGATGAAAAGTGAGAGCTAAAAATTGGCGTGCATGCATGAGTTTGAAACATATAAATAGAAAAGGCTAAGGTAGCAGATAAGTCTCATTTCCCGTTTAACTTGTACACATGGAGAAATAACCTCAAACATAAAAACGTACCTCAGATGTAGCTTTTCTAGGCTCGCATCTGCCAGATCATCATTGGCTCTCTGGTGGATGTCTCTCTGGGTCTCAATCTTGTGATCGTCTGAAAGGCCGTCCACTTTGTGAATAAACACCTCGAAATTTATCTCTGGATTGACCCGGAAGGCTCGTGACACAGTGAGGTGAAGCCTAACCAAAGCCTCCACATAATCATCCTAAGAAGAAAATAAACCAGTAAAACATACACCAATTTTATTTTTTTTCAAAAAGGGATTCATTAATGATGATAAAACAACAACCAACATTACAACCATCTTCAGCCTGTGTTAATATTTTACACACACACACACACACACACACACATATACGTATATATATGTATATTTATATCAAGGTGCACTGTCCATAATAGTGTACAAATGCCAACACCTTTTATAATTTAAAGCAACAAAACAAAAACAGGTCCCAGATTTGACTGTGTGGACAAATGTTGAAACATGCGATGCACTTCCTTGAGTACAAATAAGTGCCTCAATGAGGTCAACTTTGGCTTACATTGTGGTTGGCAGCACTGATGCTAATCCTATAGCACGGGCAGAGCATTTACACTGCGCAGCCGTCTTTCACTGCGGCTACTCTTGGCTGTTCATTGCTGAGCCAGCATGGCACCGATCACCCAGCACTACAGTCCATCCACCCCTTATAAACAAGCAGACCAAAAGGTACAGTCTGCACAGACTGGGGGGGGGTGCTTCCCTACAGCTTAAATGATTAATCAATTAATCAAATAGGTAGGTCTCAGATAAACAAGTAGCAACCATTTAGATAATTAGTTAATTGGTTAAGACATTCATACATTCATCAAGAAAATGGACTTGTTCCTGCTTTGTAAATGTGAGGATTGTCCTGCTTTCTGTTTTATTAGAGCTAAACAGGTTTTGATGGATTTTTAGTCCGTCAATGACGACAGACTGGTTTAAGCTACTTTTAAGCTGCTTCTCACGTATTTTATATCGATTTAAACCAGATACTGGTTCATTTAAAGCTCAGTAAAGAAATGTCTTAATATATTTTGAATCCTGTTAAACATGACTGAGGCTGTTTGAAACTTGTTATAGGTATAGAGTGACTTAAACCACATTAAATTTCTCATTGCTGATTACAACGGGCTCAAAACTATTTCAATTGGACATGAACTACCAACTTTTGGAAAAACTGGTTTTGAATGATTGTCCATACACCATTTCAAGCACGTTTAACTGGTTTGAAGTAGAAAATGACTTAAAGTGCCTGTAAAGCAAATTCAGAGATTTGCTTCAAAACACATTATACATGTTAGAAATGCTTTGCTGATCATGTTAAAATGTGTTGAACCATGTGTATTTTTTATTTGGAGTTTGACTGGATTTCTGTGTTTCACCACAGATTTTTTGTGGGTGGTGGCTTAAACCGAACTGCATTACGCACTACCGTTTGATTTGCGTACGCCTATATAAAGCTAGAGCCGATTTGAATCTCTGCTCCGAAGCAGTAGGTGGCAGCAATGCACCTTTTACCCTGGGTTGCCAACCACTGTGAAACAAGAAGAAAAATAATCTCTGGTCATCCCGCTCAAACTTTGAGTCTTGTTAGACAACGGTTGTACTAATCCCACTATTTGTTGTATTTCTGTTGTTTCCTTTCAAATGGTGTAATGTTGTCTACTATAGAACATTTTTTCGTCTCGCTGAGGGTTTGTATGTTCAGTGTTGTTCAATACAGCTTTAAAAAAAAAATTTTTTTTTAAAAACTTGCCCCCACATGATTGGCCGTAGTTTCAGTGCCTCCAGCCAAGACGCCCACACAGTCAGAGAGCAGAGAGAAAGGCGGAAAACTGCTCATTTTTACATGATTTTGAAACTTCATTTTATCTATTTAGCGATATTTTTAATCATTAAAATTCAGCTAGCTGGTTAATATGTTTTTCTGTGGTTTGACAATTTCAAACACAAAATTGATTGTCATACATGGCTACTTAGCTGTTTTAGGTGGCGTTGTACTGGATAGCCATGTATGACAATCAAGCAGTGTCCAAAAAAAAATAAAATAAAATAAAAATCAGCCTCCATACTTTTTTTGGAATAAAATCTGCCTCATTTTTTTCTGGTCTCCATAATCGAAAAAAGGTTTAGACACAAATTTGGGAACTATATAAATGTCTTTAAAAAAAACTGTATAAATTTAAAAAAAAAATTCATTATCATTAATAGTATTGTTATACGAAAAAAGTAAAATGTCTTCAAAAGTGGATCTTTATTCTGAGGGGGTTGGGGGCCATTCCCACCCTGCGCCCCTCTGGCTACGCGCCTGCACAGTCTCTATAAGCAGGAAGAAAACACACGGAAAAACTCGTTTATTTATGTGGAAAGCGCTGTGGTAAGAAGTTTGCATCACATATGCCATATATCAGAAACACACCTGGTGTATATTCGAAGGAAAGGAGAGTGATTTTTTTATTTTTTTTTAACTTTCACCGCGGGTGCGCGTTGGCACCGAAACAGCGAGACTGAAATGGACTGTTGATGTTCTGCGTTAATAAATAGACTTGTTGCGTATTTAATGTGAAGCAGTGTGTTAATGTTCTTTTTAAACAGGCACTGTGCAGCGCATTCAGTATAGAGCTGCTGAATCAGAGCACAGTGAGTCCTGCGTGACAAGAGACACTCACGGATTTAGTGAATTGGGTTTCATTTATCCTTAATCGATCAATCAAAAAACCACCTCTGCAGCTCCAGGAATATCACTGAAATATGTTGATTTTTGACCAGATTTCATTTGAAATGGGCCTGAAAATTAACTTACCACATTGGGCAAGTTAGAGGCGAGTTGCTGTGTGGCGGTCTGAATAATCCCTCGTGTGATCAGTGCCGCGGATACTTGTAGCTGCGGGAATTTGCGATTCCGAGGACAAATCACATCCCTGTAGCCAGCGAACACGGGACATTCTTGTGTTTTGATACAAGAATCGGCTACCGTCTGATCATCGCACTGCGAAATCAACCGCCCAGCATAAGAATCGGCCGCATTTATGACGAATGGGTCGCGATCGGCCTCCATACAAAGTACGAGACGTATGAGACTTTTTAACGCTATGCAATCAAGTATGGCCATTTATTTATGCTGAACGGGATTTTGTCCGTAACGGAATTACATTCCACTGGAGAATTGCCCACTACACTGGTTTAAAGTTACTTTAAACCAATTTAAAGCAGTTTTAAAAACAGATGTTACAGATTTAGAACATAGCAAAATCTTTTATTGATTTGTTTATTTTTTGCGGTTTTGGCTGTCACTGGGAGCTCGGGGTCACCACAGTGGATCCAATATGAACCAGTGTTGGAATTTGGCACAAATTTTACACCGGGGATGCCCTTCCTGATGAAACTCCAATTGTACATAGAGAAACATGCTCTCAGCTCCTGGTGTTCCCAAATGGACTCCCAGCTAAGTACTAATCAGGACCTACTCTGCTTCACTTCTGGGACCAGGTATGCACAAAGCGGCATGACTGCGATTTATCAAAATAAATTTAAAGTGGGTAAATTTAAGAAACTGCTATGCCTGGTTGTTTACCCTAACTTAATTGAATTTAGGACTAGTAGTTGAACAAAAGTAGTTTTTTAAACATCTCCTTTGGTTTTGATGAAGTGTGACAGCAGTTTTTTTTTTTTTTTTTTGGGGTTGTTTTTTTTACCATTTTTGAGGTTTTACAAAAATAAACTGTTTGTCCTTCTGTAGGCACATATGCCACTGAGATTGTTGGCACTTTATCTGAGGTATCTGGCGCAGATCTTACTATGTAAGGATGCTATGACATCTTTATTTGGGGTGTCACCACTCTGGCATAATCACTCCCCCCACAGCATTTACCACTTTGTTAGCTCGAAAGCCGATATTGTTCAAATGGAAATCTCCGGTTCCCCCTACACATTGCATTAGGGATGCGTTGTATTTTCTTAAACTCATCTTGCCCGATCTGGCTCCTCTAACATGTTTGAAAATATTTGGAATCCCTTTCTTTCACATGTCAAAAGTGTGGTATTACAGACTCTCTCAGACTGAAGCATATTAGGTTGGGATATATATACATACACTACATTACTGTTAACTACGGGAGGGTTATATTTTGTTTATACATTTGTGTTCACTGTAGTTGTTAGGCTTCTTTGTATTTTGGTAACGGGTATGTACCATGGGGTGGGAGGATGGGGTTCTATTTACAAGTGTTTGTTGATTGTATGATCAGGCAGCGTGGTGGGCTAGCGGTTAGTGCGACCGCTTTCAATGCGGAAAGTTCCCAGTTCGAACCTTGCCCATTCTCCATGCAATGTGGAGTTGTGTCAGTAAGGGCATCCGGTGTAAAACTTGTGCCAAATCTACATGCAGATCCATGTGGGATCTGCTGTGGCGACCCCGAGTTGAAATTGGTAGAAGCCGAAAGTAGATAGAAAGTAGTAGTTTTTGTTTATTGTATGATCAAAGAGAGAGAGCACGAGAATATGTTAATAATGTGGAAGTCTTAGTTTCAAGTTCACTAATTTGAGCTAACTTAACTAATGTTGAAGGTTGCTAATGTGAGCACAAGCACCACTGTAACCCTTTCACAATAAAGCTCTTTATAGCGCTCTGAGTACGCTGCTGCTGGTCTTAAATTAAAAGTGCTTTTATTGTGAAGGACGTTCAGGAGAATGAGTTATCAGCCGGCAGAGCTGGCAGCTGCCCTGCCAACCCTATGGCAAGGGAAACATTAGCCTTAATTTTCTCAAAAATGTGTCCATTAACCATTTTAAATTCATTCTACATTTGTACACATTTTATTTGGTATATTCACCTAATTCTGTCCAGCAGCTTACACTACATCTTGCCCTATATGATCCAGATGGTCAAACGGACAGAAGTATGACTGTAACCCATTCAGTGTCCACTTTTTCTACTTCATGTTGACAACAATCCTGAAAACCCCGGTGCAAAACAACACATTCACTTCACTTTGTTTATCACCATAACAAACCAATTCACTCTGTTCTTCACCTGAGCATCAATGACAAATATCAGTGCACCGGTTCCTCTGAAGATCATCTCATAGTCAAAGGTGGGGTCGAAGAAGTCAACCTGACCGGGGAAGTCCCAGATCTGGAAGTTGACGAAGGAGCTACTGGAGATGTCATCCTTGTAGATTTTGTTGGTGCTCTCCAGGAACAAGGTCTCATTGGGGGACATTTTGTGAAACACCACCTGAAATCAGAGTTCTAATCAGCTTTTATCAGTATGTTTGCACGGGACTTTGGGATTTGGTGTGAATATACTGGATATGTGGGTCGACTGCAGCAGCAGATGGTAGATGGAGATGGCAGATGCAGGAACATTGCAGTGTTAGACAGAAAACTGTATTTAGTCAAGAGAAGCCATTCCTGTTTATCTGATACAAAACCAGGTGTCTCTGCATGAAAGAACTAATCTCTCACTGTCCATCTTTGACCACTGTTAAAGAGAAATCACATTCTGATTTGTCCTTGCAGCTGCAACGAGCAGAAAAATTTGAGACTTTTACACCTGTGATGGCACGTACAGTCACAGTGTGCAACTGTCACAGCCAATGATAGCAAGCTATTCGTCACGCTCTCACTAAAAAAAAAAAAAACACCAGGACAACTGCTTCACCACCTGCTGCACACTGCCAACATGTGAATGCAGCATAAGTCTGACACGAGATGCGACTTTGGAGTGCAAACAGGTTAGCGACCACGTCTCGAGACATTTTGTGTTCTGTGCCTGGTCCGAGTTCCCCACAATTTGACCTCCTTCCAAAAATGTTACAGGTGTGCAAAAAATTCCCACTTGTGTTGTTCGACAAATGTCCAGGACAAGGACATTTCTTTAAACACATTTGATCCTGGAGTATCATAAGTGGAAGTCAAATCAAAAGCAAATGTGTGTCCCAAGCCCCCATGTGCATGCAGAGTACATTCATGAACATGATTACTGTCTCCTGGCCCTCACTGTCACTGCATGTGCTTGTTCAGCAAAGGACAGATTTTAATGGAAAATAATAGGACCAATATTGGTACTTGTCTCCTTCGTACCATGCTGTCTGCTGGGCGGAGAGCCTTCTGATAGTTTGTAATGATACTCTGATAATATGGTGCATACTTGACTTGCAGAAATGTGTTTTATCTGCTCCCATGGTCACTGTTCAGGAAAGGCCAATTTTGCAACCTTTCCCATGAAAAATGCCCTTAGATACTTGCCATTTCCTGATACATTCTTTAATCTAAGATATTAAGCACTTCCAAATGAAGAGAAAAACATACCCGCGTTATGACATATGACTGCTTTTTTAAGGTTATGTGTATTTCCTTGTGTGCCTAAACAATAATGCTTTGTTTATAACCTGGTAAAGCATGCTTTATCTCATAAAACTACCAATGTTATCACAATGCCACTATATTTTTTTCCCCATTAAGCCTCATTTATGTTCAGTGTCAAATATGGGTAGAGCTTTCGGTGCACGCGCTGCATTCATCGTCTGTATTTGTGCGCGTTTTGTTAAAGCTTATGGATACGGATGAAGTGTAGTACCACTGAGAATCGTGTGGGCAGTGTAGCCAATAGGGCTACAACTAATGATTTTTGTAATCAATTAATCTATCGACTATTTTTTTATAATTAAAAAAAAATCTAAATTATTTTTTGTTAGTTTATCTGTTATTTTCTGATTAGTTGATTATGCTTTGGTTAATTTTCCAGTAAATCATAACCATAAATTCTACCTATAACTTTCAACCTTGCATTCAAATATTTTGTTATAAAACGCATTTATTTTACAAATTTTGTAAAATCCCAACATATAAAGGATATGAAGTGCCAAAAATCAAAAAGGCCTTTATGGGAAAATATGGAAGAAAATCTTGCACACAGCTTTGCATCTTCCTGATGCAAAAAGACAGAAAAGAAAATCCCAACACATTTCATAGGGCTGCAACTAACAATTATTTTCATTATCAATAATCTCCAAATACACCTGGCATTGTAAGGTGGGACCCAGAGTAGTTGACAATTATTAATTAATCTGTTGAATATTTTCTGTTTTAATTAGTTGTTTGGTCCATAAAATGTCAAAATGGTGCAAAATATCGATCAGCGTTTCACAAAACCCATGGTGATGCCCTCAAATGTCTCGTTTTGTCCATAGCCCAAAGATGTTCAGTTTACGCTCACAGAGGAGTAAAGAAACAAGTAAAGAAACCAGAAAATATTCACATTTAAGAAGCTGAAATCAGACACTCAAAATGATTAATCAATTACCAAAATAGCTGCCGATTAATTTAATAATAGTTCAAGTGAGACACATGCCGAAGCAAAAGGACACGAAGACATTTAACAATGGTGGTGTCAACACACACACACTACTGTGCAAAAGTTTTAGGGATATTAAATGTGTCAAAAAAATTTAAATAAAGAGAAGCTGTTAAATAATTCATATTTATGAATAAATATGTAAAATGTCTGACTACATCTCACCTTTAAAAATAATTAATTTCTTTTAGGTGATAAAATGACAATTTGTTTGAGGGTGTCTTTTCAAGTTTATAAGAAAATCAGGTTTTTAAAAATAATTATATTATTGATTGATCATCAGCAACTGTCTTTGTGTTGTCAAGAACTAGGCAGTACAGCCACAAGGAAATAAAAAAATTTTGTGTGTGTTTTTGCTTCTTTTTAAAATGAGGTTTGTAAATCAGTAATTGATTGGTTACTTTCATGAAAAAGAAAATGTAATAATCTCCTTTTATTTATGTTGCTTTTTTTTTTTTAAGGGGGTGGGGATTTCACATGATTTTCTGTTGACAAAGATTCCTGGGGCAT
>OMMV01226195.1:0-23417 GCA_900302635.1 Chatrabus melanurus | reverse complement strand
GAGGGAGAAAATTATTGAAATGTTTAAAAACAGTGTTCCTCAAAGAAAGATGGAAAGGAATTTGCATATTTCTCCCTCTTCAGTGCACAATATCTTCAAACAATTCAAGGAATCTGGAGGCGTTTCAGTGCTTAAAGGGCAAGGGTGCAAGCCTAAGCTGAACACCCATGACCTCCAATCCCTCAAATGGCACTGCATCAAGAACCCTCATGCATCAATACCTGATATAAGAACATGGGCAATGGATTACTTTGGGAAAACTTTGTCAAGCACTACAGTACAGAGTTACATTCACAAATGCCACTTAAAACTTTACTGTGCAACAAAGAAGCCTTGTGTTAACCTTGTCCAGAAGCAGCATCAACTTCTCTGGGCAAGGAGGGATCTGGGTTAGATCATCACACAGTGGAAATGTGTACTGGTCAGACAAATCAGTATTCCACATCTTTTTTGGAAGACAAAGTCAATGAGTGCTCCGGACTAAAGATGAAAAGACTGACCATACTGTTATCAGCAACAAGTCCAAAAGCCAGGGTCTGTCATGGTGTGGGGTTGTATCAATGCCCTTGGCAAATGTAATTTACACTTCTCTGTTGGCAGCATTAATGCAGAAAAGTACACTGAGATTTTAGAGCAACATATGCTGCCTTCAAATTGACATCTTTTCCAGGGACGTCCATGTATTTTTCAACACAATACAAAACCACATTCTCTCACACGATACAAAGGCTTGTCTGTGGAAGAAGTGGGTACAGATACTGGACTGGCCTGCCTCCCAGTCCCCTTAAGAAGTTTTTGCAGGAATAATGGGACAAAATAACACCTGAAACACTTCATCGATTGATATCCTGAATGTCCAAATATCTTTTAAGTGTTGTGAGAAGGAATGGCAACATTACAAAGTGGTAAATGCTTTCGCATCCCAACTTATTTTGGAATGTGTTGCAGGCCTTAAATGCAGGAATGGTTGTATATTAAGAAATGAAATGAAGTTGGGGCAGCAAGGTGGCTTCGTGCGGTAGTTGGGGCAGCACTGTTGCCTCACAGCGAGAAGGTCCCAGGTTCACTGCTGACCTGGTCCTTTCTGTGTGGAGTTTGCATGTGCTGTCCCTGTGATGTACTGGCAGCCTGTCCAAGGTGAACCTTGCCTCTTGCTCAATGACCGCTGGGTTAGGCTCAGATTATTTCAATTTATTTATGAATTGGATCCAATTTAAATCTAATGCAATCCAAAGTTTTTTTAAACTTAGATTCATATCCGGGAACTTTTTGTTGCATCATTCCTAGGGTTATGTAATTTTCCCAATAATTTCCTCATAAAACGTACGTTTAATGCATCCGATCGCAAGTGGGCTCTTAAGCGATCACAAACTACGAACGAGACTGATTTTTTTTTTGTGAACCGGAAAGTGAAACAATTTTGGATGATTGACTTTACCATTCTGGATGTGGATATTAAACAGATCTATTTTTTTCCGTAAAGATTCTGAAAATATAATGATCATAAAATTGGATGCATTTTTCATCCATTACACAAATTTATTGGTCGAGCTATCAGTTGAAAAAAATTGGGCGACGTGGAGCAAAATTATGAGAAAATTATGTCATGACAAAAACATGATGGATTTCATGCTGCATTTGTTGGCAAAAACAAAATCTGAATTTCCGGTCTCCGACTAGGACAAATCCAAGAAAATGCCACCAAAAATCAGATTTCCTTCCCGGTAACTCAAGAAAGGTTTCTCAGCCCCAGTGTTGGTTAATCATGGAATTAATTTTTTTTTTTCCAAGAAAGTATGCTGCCTCATTTATGTTATGCTGTGGTTCATCCGGCATATTTTTCTTTTGTTATTCTTCATCGAATAAAACATTAGACAATGTACCTTGTACACCTTTTTCACTCTTGTGTCTCTTCAGTTAAGTGAACTGTATGTTTGTTTGTAGAAAGGTAACACAGCAAACCTGGAGGGAGCCACAATTTCTTCTCCTTTGTGGATTAAACACAAGGAGGTCTAAAATAATATAATTTTGAATTCCGACTTGCCACTTACGAGGTATTTCAAACTCATCATCATGCCGGCTAACTTTTAGGAACTGTCCACATCTGTTTTTTTTTTTCTTGATTTCATATGTGATTACTCAAAAAGAGGTATACAGACTATGATGAAAATTTGTGGAGAGATGGTTTTTGGTTCAAAGATGAGTTCAGCAAATTTTTGTAGTGACCAAAATCTGCTCAAAATTCACTTTGTCTTTCATGAAATGATTTGACATTGCAAGAGAGGTTTTTCTTTTATCTCATATTATAACATTACACCTTATGACATCACAAAAAGACATTGTGGATAAAAGCCGCATTTCCCCCTTTGTTGTTTGGTGAAAGTAATAGCACCTCACACGTCCATTAAACTCCTTCCTGTTCTATCCTGTTCTTCAGCCTGTTTTTGTGGACACGTTTGCTTGTGTGCACGTGTTGAGCCACATCTGGAAACAATAGAGCGGTCGATGCTGTCACTTTCCCTTTACCTCTGGCTTTTTGAACGAGTTCTTAAGCAAACACTCAATTCATTCATGCTAAATTACAGGAAGGCAATCTGAGCTGCAGACTTAAAATAGCCTCTTTCTCAGACCCGCTCACATACTCAAACACGCTCAAAATTAATCAGTTTGTGCAGATTCAATTTTACCCCCAAATTACAGTCTAACGTACATTAAGTGTAATTGTAAAACCAAATTACAACACAGTTTGAAGTGAGAGGAGGTGTGCACGTTTCGGTGAATGTTTTGGTGTGTATCGTGTGTGTATGTTAGTGTCTGTTGGGAGGTTGTAAGTTCACAGTTGATGAGGTTTGATTGACGGCACAGTAATGTTTATACAGTGTAATTACTGTGTTTCCACAGTGGATTCAAAACAAATTTAGTGGTTATGGAGCAATTCTTATCCTAACCCAAAGCACAGCTAAACAGCAAATCAAAGCAGAGTGACTGCCGCACAGACTTGTAGCATTAACGGGATTCATATGTCACACTAAGTTGTTCCAAGGCATTCGTAAAGCACCAGAACCTCAGTAGGGTCATTAGACACCAGGTGGCAGCATTACTCAGCCCATGATCTGAATACAGATGAGTGGAAATCCAAGAGATTTGCACCACACACACTGACTTGCATTCATTTATTTGTTCAGTCAGTTATTCAATTCCTCATGTGAATCCTGCCCTCTAGAGGCAAGGTTGGTAAATGTCTGATACTGTTTTTTTTTTATTTTTATTTTTTAGAGTGTTTCTTCCTAGACATAACACCATCCACGATCTAATCCTAATTTTAACTACCGCCTTAGAACCACATCATCACCCTCAGAGAGTGCTGGTGGCCTAGCGCAGGGTTGAGCAACTATGTGTCGTGAAAGGCCAACAGCCTGATGGTTTTCGTCACCGCCTCTACTGGCTTTAATCCGACTCAAGTGGGGTCGCTGGTGAGGATAGCTCTTTGCCACTTTCTTCTGTCCTTTGCGTCCTCTTCCGTCACCATATCCACCCCTTTGACTCAGTGGTGTAGTCTATTTTATTGTTGTGGGTATACTGTCATGATCCCTCCTGAGGGCCATTACCACTTACTATGCATACAAAAGTTCATGCATTCATGGACATCTCTGAAGCCTGGGTATATATTTCTCAAGTCTCCTTAAGTAACTGCTTATCCTTCCTGTCTTACTGTATGGTTGTAAGACTTGGACGCTAACCAGTGGCCTGAGGCGACAACTGGATGTCTTTGGTACCAGGCCTCTTCAGAGGATCCTACAGCTGGAAATACTTTGTATCAAATGAGCGGTTACTTAGGGAGACTAAGATGAGGAGTATCACTTGCAGTGTGAGGGAGTGTCAGCTTTGACATTTTGGCCACATGGGACGTTTCTTTATGCATGGTCCAGCGCATAGGTGCCTGACTGTTGAGGACCACAGTGCCTGGAGAAGGCCAAGGGGACGCCCACGCTTCACCTGGCTGCGGCAGATAGACAGTTACTTTCGAGAGGTCTGCCTGGGTGGTTGCCATTCAGGACTCAAGGTGGTTCCGTGTTGTTGTAGATACAGTGGGCGTGGCACCAGCGCATGCTCCCAGGCTTGACTTGATATGCACAGGTAATAAAATAGCTAAATTAGAGTAATATCTATTTCGGCAGCTGATAATAATCTACCAAGCAGTGATGGCCATGCCCAGTAGAAGACACCTACGCTCCACAATCCTAGGTTTTTGCCAAAGAACCCCAAAATTTTCAGTCAACTAGGGTGTCTGTGTTGTGAGAAAGCACACTTATTTGTTGTGATTGGTGCAATAGGGTCCGGCAGACTTAAGAAGATCATCAGTAAGACTGTCCACTGTGTCTGCCTGACTAGACAGTGAGTCCAGAACACCAGACAATCTACTGCTTAGGTTTTGTTAATATTGAGGGTTTGATATAGTGGGTAGATGACACAGTGGCATTCATGATCACAGGACATGATATCGATATTAGATGTTTGTGAAAAAGTAATCTGAGACAGCAGATGTATGAGGGAACACAGACAGTAGATGTATAAGGGAACACTTCTAATGATAAAACTTTCATTCCCTGAGCGAGGATCTGCTCAAGAGTTTCTATTGCAGTGAGTGGAACCCTGTACAAACTGTCTAAAGCCCAAAGTATCCAGCACCGCCAAAAAATCTTTACAAACAGGATCTGAAAGCATATTAACATGGATATTAAAGTCACCCACAATGAGTCTTATCAGCATTGACAATCAGATCTGAGATGAATTCACCAAGCTCCTCCAAAAATGTAGTATGCTTATGGGGCCTATAATAAAATTGCCAAAAATATGAATGTATTATTATTAGGAAGCATATAAAGCTACAGATTCAGAGGAGCCAAATTTAAAACCCATTTCAGATATCAAATTGAAAGTAGACATGTAAATGAGAGCAACCCCTCTGCCTGATTTCACATCCTCAGAAACACTGACAACAACATACTCAGGTGGAAATGCTTCATTCAAGGGCAGGTGCACATTTGGCTTCAGCCATAATTCAAACATGTCTAATCCGTGCGCCAACACCAAATCATTAACAAGTAGTGATTTCATTGATAATGATCTGATATTGACAAAGCCAATACTCAGGGGCTTAATGGGTTCATCAGGCAGTACCTTTAAAATGGAAGGTAGAGTTGTTGTCCCAGTCATCGGTTATCAAAATCCTATGTCTCAGGATAAAGTTACAGGATAGTCTTTGTTTGTATCTTGGCCGACTCTTAATTTTTCCTTGAAAATCAATGTTTTGTCACATTTGTTGGAGAAGTTAATAGTTACTGGTTTAACCTCTATCCAATTGAATAACTTTTGAAAGAGTAGAAAGACCAGAAATGCCAACGTCATCACATTTCTAACACCTTACTTACCAAGCTCGTTAACTAACAAGCTAGATACATATATTCACATAAAGCAGTGAGGCAAATATTGCAAACCAAAGTTTTTATTCATCTCCTTCAGATACAAAAGTATTCTTTAAATAACAAACAAATTTTAAAGTTTTGTGAGGTTTTTACAAGGATAAATTATCAATTTTCTTATAATACAGTGATGACATCACATCATCAGAACATCAGGTTTTCTACATAAAAGAACAGAGTCGAGACTTTACAGGTTAAAATCAGTTTTGGTGAACTGATCCCAACATTGATTTACATCTGGGCTTCTCAGAGACATGTACAAAAATGGTTCTTAATCTTCATAAGGCTGTGGCACAAACACGCACTATTTAAAGGCACGTCTATCCAGTAATTGCTTCGAAATGACACCTGAAGCTTAGTGTGGTCACAGGAGAGGAGGGTAAACTGCATTAGCTCAGAGGGGAGGTGGTCAGAGGTTCGTTTAATTCAATTCTACCTAATGTTTGTTTAACTTTGGAAATGGAATAAGTGGACTCAGACGTAGCGGCTGAGAAACGTCGAGACACTCGGGGTTCTTGATTTCACCAGAACATTTTCTGCAGAAACTAAATCTATAAAATTGCTTTATGACCGATTTTTAACATTAGCTATAAGGAAAAAAAAAAACCTTTGACAGGTTATGTGAGGTACTATTTGGTTACAGTTGACACAGAAGAGATGAACATCCCACATGAGTCAGGCACTTGTACTATTAAGTTGCTCAAAACCAAATAATCCTTGTGCTCAAATGTACAAGACGTAATATGACACACAGCCGAGTAGACATTACTCACTGGACAGATTGTCAGGCAAACACACTGCGTGCAGGAGCAGCTTCACAATTTGGTGAATGCTGTGTTAAGACACAAGTTGGGACCATTAACAACGTATTTAAAGCTCCATATCCTGCAAGGAGATGAGACCAAGTGATTACTGTGGAACAGGAAATGTGAAAAGTGTGTACACAGTTCAGACTTTTTAATCTGAATGCAGCTGTACAGAGAGTATAGAGTATGAAGACCCATGAGGACGATGAGTGCAATTATCGATTTTCACATTGGGATGATCTATTATTGCATGTTTGTAGCCCTACCTCCCAGAAATACAACAAATTCATGAACATCACCCTGTCCGAGTGGATGTTATTTCACAATAAGATTTTTGGAGCGATGTGCACAAAATTTCACTTGTTTGGTGTCGCGTAGATCTGAGTTCATTACAAAGGATGAAAAGTTCATTTATGCTCCATTTGTGCGTATAAATCTATCCGTGCGTTTCAAACGGTGTAACCGTCAATTCTCACATACTTCCATATGTCCATTACGTTGAGACGAACATGAAGTAAAACCCACGCTAGAGGTCACTAGAGGTTTCTGACTACATCAAACAATAACGTGCCTACCGCAGAAGAAACAAACCCGTAGGGAGTGGTGTTGATGGAGGTGGTCTGTGTGGACATTAAATACTTCGTGACGAGATTCAATATATTAAAAAACCAAAAATATTTTGCCACTGTTAACCGTCTTCACCGTGTCCCTTTTCCCTACGGTTGTGTGTTGCTTGAACTTTGTCTACACTGTCCCCACGGTTCCCGGTGGCACTGCTCCGTTTCGTCCGTATCCCTAAGCTTTCAGAAAATGGACATCAAATGAACACAGAGTGTGGACAGAAGGCTCCGCCCATACCTGTATTTGATGTTGCGCATAATTGAGCTCTAAATTGCCAGAAAACCTCTACCATTTTGGAAATATTAACTTAACAGGTACCTAAACTGTTAAGGCCGAGTGATTTACCGTTTGGACTTGAAGGAGTATATGTGATTAAAATATATGAGCACTGATACTTTTTTATTTGCATAAAATAAAAATCAGCATTTTATTGAAACACGGGAGCATCATATTTAACCATTTGATAAACAGGGCATTTTACAAGAACCGCAACTTGCATTTTTGCCTCCGGTCCATGAGGGACACGTAGCCAAACTCAGAATGCGAGACACACGTTAATCCAGGTGACGGCGCTAATTCGCCCAATGTTAGCTTGCGAACAAAAAATAGTTCAGAAATAGAAGTCAAAGAAAAAAAATGAAGTAGTCCGATTGCCATATTTTTCGCTCACTAGCTGAATGTCACGAATGAACCAAAAATGATGGCAAACAAAAAACCTGTCGATAAAATTGCTTCCAATAGACTGTAGAAATCGTAGCTGGTAGCAAATCATCTAGCAGTGGGAAAAAAACAGCATCAGAAGTATTTCATTCTAGCCTGTTGCTGAAGGCCTTGGACATTACTGTTTGCAAGGCATGCTGGTCATTGTAGGCTTTTCAACTCATCTGCAATAACGAGCTCAATACATCAACTCTTCCCTTTTCATGAAAATCCTTCCATTACTTTTTGAGGGATCTTGGACTCAAATAAACAGACAGCTGGGGCAGTAATAATTTTGTAATCATCTTGTAAAATCTTGAGTGATGTAAAAAAGGATCAAATTAGGCTAGCGTGTTCTGTCACTGTTGATGTTTCAGTTTCCTCCTGATAATCATCGGGATGGCGTGTCATAAATGAGCAAGTGGGTGGAGTCTGGCTGAATTTTATATTCTTTTATCTCTATATTTGTAAACCTGCATGCAGTGTGTGCACGTGCGCAAACACACCCACACACAATATCTGTGACAGCGCTTTGTTATTGCAAAATGGATCGTTTGGAAAGTGATTGTCGAATAACCGCTTATTCCCCAAACTACCTCTGGGCCCTGGTTTGGAAAAGATGGCAGAGGGAATAATTGAATTTCCTGGATTTCGTGGTAACTCAGGAGCACATGCAAGGTTTCCAAGAAGACTAGACGCATCACTGGAAATTAGCTGAACTTCTCAAGGCCTACTGGTGCAAGAGACAGAAAGCCTATATTTACCATATTTCTGTCTGTTTCTACATTGATGGATTAATTAAACCTGGGGTAATCCCAGGATTTACTGTGGTATCACTTCATAAGGTAGCCACTACTCCTTTGTGTTATGACTAGTAACCAAACACCTAAATATCCAAAAAGACATCTGTTATCATGAATTTGGTTGATTTAAGCAATAACTGACATTAATAATAGGTTTCAGATTTATATATCACAAACTTCAAATATAAGTTTGGCCATTGTCATTTTAGCGGAAGAATTATTGCACCCATATTAGCTTTAAAGTCAACATTCCAATGCAATTGTTGAAGGGGAACTCTGGCATTATTCAACCTGGGCTCTATTTTTAGATGGTTTTGGGTTCATCTTTTCACTCGTGACAAAAATGATTTTAGTCGGTCCAGTATTGATTTACAGTAAACCGCTTGTTGTCACCACTGAACAGGCAAAAATGTCATTAGAAGTGTCTGGTGGCACGGAGAGGATCCCTACGGAGGTAAAGGCGCCATCTTACCTAGATGTTTCGGCCAACGTAGACAAACGTATTTGCAAACATCGGTGTCCACTAGCCTCCACCGGTCTACACTGTTGAATGTCGACCGCGTCCAAAAATTTTCATTATGTTAAAAATTTCTCGCCATTTGCCGACGTACCTCTGGCTATGTTGGAGACCATTAAGGAAAGTTAATCTCTGCTACAACCAAGTTCTCTACGCTAGCCTCTGCTAACCAAAGTTAATGGTGCGATGGTCTACGCTGGCTAACGTTTGGGTGCTGCTTCACTGGATCGTGGTGTGTCGATCCCCTCTCCCACACGTTGCCATGTTGGCAAAAGTCCCGCTTGTTCTAATGGCGCGCTGGCTAACGCCCGCCTCCGCTAGCACCACACTGTGGAGCGCCGAGTTGCTTTAGAGGTTCGCTACCAAACTCTGGTAACATGATTTTTGCTGACGTTTGGCCTTTTCTGGACTTTGCCCTGCGTTCACCAAACGGTGGGGTAAACGTTCTAGTGAGATTGCGCCTTAAACGTATGCATGATTAGGGACTCGTTCCTGTTGTAAGCAGGACAAAGCCGTCTTCGACAATGGACTTGTAGTGAGTCAGTGGAGAGTGGTGCCACCAAATGGCCAGGAGGCTATGGGAGTGGTTTTAGCTTGCACCGTACAATTACATGATGTAGCTGTTTAGCCCACGATGGTGTTTGCGTTCTAAATCAACACTCCAACAATTAAAAACATTTTTGTCCCGAGTGAAAAGATGAACCCAAAAACATTTAAATACAGAGCAAAAAGTTGAAAAATGCTGGAGTTCCTCTTTAAAGGACAGACCGGTAACGCCTCAGTGGACAGCGGTGCCAGCTGGTGGTTAAGAGGCTAAGGTAAGCGGCTAACTGTATAATCGGTTATCTCAAAAAGTTGATTTCCATTTAGTGAGGTAAAACGTGCACACATTTACGTTCGCAGGGAACCTGTACGTGCAACCGAGCGCCTATAATGCTGTTTTTGCCTGTTCAGTGGCCGGTTAGCCCACAGTGGTGCATGCGATCGAAATAAATAATGCGCCCATTAAATTCATTTTTGTCCCGAGTGAAAACATGACCCCAAAACATCTAAAAATAGAGGCCAGGTTGAAAAATATTCTCCATTAAGTACATTCCACCTGTGCTTTAGCTGACTTTTACAACATTGTGCATTTCATTATGTAAATCCTGCTTGGGGTTTAATAGCCAATATCACTTATTTTTAATTAAGTGGCAGTATTGATACTGCAGAATGCAGTATTCATAATGAAAAATGAGGATCTGTGCCTCATAACGTCTGATAGTCCAACCACCACCTCCCTGGTAATGTGTAAATTGTGACGAGCACAGACATTCACGTATAGTAAATATATATATAGTATATATATATATATATTTATAGTGCATTAGCACAGCTTAGAGCTGGTTTACCCCCAAAATTATGAGCAATAAAATCATCAATTATATTCTAAAATAAATGCACTACTTACCAAAATAAAAGCTTGCACAAATGTAAACTCACTTGCAGATTTAAGGCCACATTCCCGTATTTTTAATTGGGTCTTTGTTACTTTTGGTTTGATATTTCATTGTCCTTCCCGTGTGGGTGCACATTAATGGATGCTTTTGGGTAAGCTCAGCTTTCGTCTGCATACGTTTTGCACAAGAGCAATCCAGTGTAAAATACAAAACTTCAAAAGAGCCCAAAGAGACACATTGGCATCAGATTTACTGTATCTACGGAGCAGGTTCGGTCGCTCATGCTGAGGGCTCAGAGTCCTGCTGAATGGAGATCAGAGAGACGGAGAGGTAGGTGTGGTGGTGCACAGCTTAGTGGTGCGTCAGTCTGAACTGCATATTGATGCTTTGCCTTGTCCATCTCTCTTTGTCCTTAATTCCTTTCACCGTCCTGCTGGGCACTGGAAGTTTAACAGAGGTAGAGAGGCTATACTTATTGCTACTTATAGGTACGTGTCAGTCCTCCCGTTTTGTCCTCCTTAACTCCCCCCCCGCACTTAAGGGCAATGTCGGTCCCTGTTTAGAGGCTGAGTCACTTAGAGGTGGTGAGGCATGCTCAGGGGCATGCAGGGAGCTGTTCTGATGTCATTACCCCCAGTCAAACTCCTGCTACGTTCATCCCTCTCTCATCTCTCGACCTTTGTCCGCTCCAGTCCTTCTTTTGGCTGTGTGAGAAAAAAGCAGGTACATGTTCATCCCTGCCCGCGCGCTTGGTTTCTCGTCACATTCCTTTAAACCACTGTCTCGTTGCCCTTCCCTGGTTTGATCCACCCTTCGCCCGCTGACTTCTTGCCCCCTCGGTTTGCCCTGCCGTCCCTGAGTAGGCGTGCAGAGCAGCGCTGCCAGGTGTGAAGGGTCTTTGCTGACCAGATCCACATGCCTGAAGTAATGCCCACGAGCAACGACATGAAGATCCGGAGCATCTCCGATGCGACGTACGAGTCTTGTGTGTTGGACCTGAAGTCCTCCCAGTGAGAGAGCTGGTACAGGTAGCAGCCAATGACGGTGGAAGCCGGAACAGTGTAGAGCACAGAAAACACTCCGATCTTCACCATTAAACGCTCCAGCTTGTCTGTTTTGGCGCCGTCCTTCTGCAGGTTGGAGCGGATCTTGAAAAGAGCCACAAGGCCGGCACAGATGAACAGGGTACCTGAGAACAGAAAATAAACCATGCAGTCACCATCATGGAGAAGAAAGTCAATGGCAGCAGTAACATGAAGTAAAGCTGCAGCCATATTTTTATAGAATATGCAAAACGTATCTCCAAAACAGGGTCACAAAGTTAAGGAAAGGCATTGGAGGGGCAATGCATACCTGTCCTGTACACATAATACTGTGCTGTACGAGCTAGTCGGAAGTGTCACTACTCTGCCAAGGTCTGGAAGAACACCCAAACTGTCACCCTCAGATGAGAGGAAATTGGTTAGGATGTTCAGAAACAACCCAGGAACCACCAAGGCTCAGGCCAACCATGAACTGGAAACTGCTGGAAAACCAGAGTCACTGTGCATAGTGAAGCGAGTTTTACATCAACACGGACTGAGAGGGTGCTGACCAAGAAAGAAGCTCCTGCTCCAAAATCGACACCTTCAAGCTTGACTGAAATTTGCAGAGGCCTACATGGACAAGCCAAATGCTTTCTGGAGAAAGAGTTTTTGTGATGCATACTGTGAATTGTCAGTGGTACTGCTCGTACCTTATATCCAGAAGGTTGTGTGTTCAAGCCCAATCTGAGGTTTTTTCCTGTGGTATTCATGTAAACAATGTCCAAACAATGATATATTTAACCAAACATGAAAGTACTCTCTACAGTGTCAGAAATATCCTTTCGTATCTCATAAGGTAACAGTGAGTGTCAGAAAGTGAACAGTGTCAAAGTTCTTTCAACAACATCCAAAATGTAAATTTAATATGGAACTGATGAGAATTACGTAAACTCAAGAATAGTCTTAGTTTTAACACTATGCAAGTTGAATTAACACTGAGGAGCTTGATTTGTATGAAACAATGTGCTTGTAAAATTTAAAAGATATACAATATTGTTAAAAAATTATCATAAATTTGGTGCAAATTTCAAATACTACATATATAAGAACAGGTTTTATTCCACTCCTGACTTTTTCATTCTGACACAAAGTGGTGTAGCAAACAGAACACAGTTTTTGCCATGTGGGACGTTTTCTTATTACTGTAAACAGCTCAACCATTTCAGCCCGATTAATCATTTATCTGTTGTAGCTCACAGGCGACAGTGATAAGACACCGTTCTTCAACACTGCTGGTAACACGGTGCAGTGGAGAGGCACTACAGATAGGGATGGTGATATAAATGTTTGAAATCAACATTTTATGGTTCAGAGTGTTGATACGCAGATGACTGGAGCTTTTTTTTTTTTTTTGTAGCATTAGTTCATGTGGGACGCTCACGTTTTAGCTTCATTGGCTGAATTTCAGCTGGTTCGTTCATACTTCTCAGTCATTGGTTGATATGACAACGTCAAGGCTTCAGCTGACTCAGAACACCCAATCATAGAGTATATCATTCATTCATTTTCTAAATCATTCCTATATTCCAGTTCATTCTGCTAACCATAAACCATAACCATATTCCAGTTAAGGATTGATGTTAAAGTTCTCTCCTCCACCACAATCTCGTCACTGTGGCTTTTGTTGACACCATGATCAATGTTCACGTCCGTGTCTTAGTCGTCATGGAAGATTAATTCTCCTACACAGTTTTTTTGTTGCCGCTCAGATTCTGAGAAGTCCTCCTCAGACCTGAGCTTAAACAGAAATTAGGTTTTGGGGGAAAAAAAGATGCCCTTGTATGTGGACGCAGGGTCTCAGGAGGTTAAACTGCAGAGCCCGTTCTTCCAAAACTAACTTGCATAAGCATTTTCTGTCAATGTTCAACTACTTGGCAAACTTGTTACTGACTGAAATGAGGCTTGCCAAAGTTTGCACAATTCCAAATTGCGTGTAGTCTGTCAGCCAGTGAAGGACATAATGAAAGTACATCAGTTCTCTTCACAAACTAAGATGATGTTCATTTATTCATTGTAGAATGTATTTATTTATTTCTGCATTTTGAATGTTCATGTTGCAATATTCTGTACCATGTTTAACCAGGACAGGCCATGTGTCAACTCACATGAGCAGGGCACGTGTGCCGCTGTGCAGTAGATGACACCTCACAATCATGTCAGTCACCATCCTCCAGACATATGACCCTTGATAGCTTTCCCTGATCTCCTTCACAGTGTGTGCTATCCACCGGTGGAAGGTGGCAACAGAGTTCCACTGAATGCTGTCTTATCTTTCCAGTTTGAGCTTTCAAAGTGTTCTTGCGCAGTGTCTGAAGTGCTAATCCTACCACCAACCCACCAATCCAACCACTTGCACTCTCGGATGCAGTTTATCATGTCCACTTCCCTTGGCCTATGATGTCAAAAGACATCTTGGATGAGCTTATGGAGTTATGAGGTCACTGGAAAAAGGGGTACAGATGAAGGTCTAAGTCATTAGAGTCCTGGTGCTTCTGGCTTTACCATACAGTTGTGAGACCTGTACCCTAACCAGTGACCAATGAAGACATGTCTTTGGTACTAGACCTGTCTTGAAAATCCTTGGGTACTGCTGGAATTACTTTGGGCCCTATTATACAATGGGCACAAAGTGCCATGCAAGTATGATTGGTAGTTTCCAACTGGCGCAGTTGTCATTTCCTTGCCCAGCACCGACGTTCATTAAATAGCAAATGTATGTGCGCTCATCTGTGCACCCATGGGTATATTGGCCTTAAAATGAGGTCTGGTCAGGCTAAATACTGGTGCATTCCTGTCATGAGGCAGCAGAAACCAAGTGCACCATAGACCACCAAAAACCAGGGCCGGTATTTATCAAGCTTCTCAGAATTACTCATAAGAACACTGCTAAGAATTGACTTAAGACCCAAAAAATTCTTGGCTCAAAGTTGCATTTAAAAGCTAATTATCAAGCATCGTAGTCCTACTTTAAGCGCAGTGTCGTAAATCAGCGCTAAGACTGTCAGTCTTAGCGCTGATTTACGACACTTTGCTGTGCCGCAAACAGGATTTTGGATGATGACATAGCCAAGGACCAATCAGCGAATGGCCTTTTTTATATAATCTTCGATAAATGTCACAGTGAATAGTGAACTCCCTAAGAGGAGTGTACATTAACCACAAAGCGACAATAAAGACATTTGATGGGAACACATTATATATACATCGGAAATGAAAGAGTGTGTTTATGTTTCCACGGCATCACTGATTACAAATATTAACCCTCTGCGCTCGTAACTGACCTGTCTATATATAACCTAGATTTATGATGTAGGCTAATCACAGCCATGGAGGCCAAACAAAACCGAACTGGAGGGAGGAAGAAGCGCTACTGCTTGCAGAATTAGTGGAAGAATGAAAGCATGTCATCAAAGGAAAATTCGGCCCGACATGACAGCAGGTGCACTGTCATTCATGAACAGTATCGTGTTGACAGAGCGGGCATAGTCTTTGTAACTGACTTGGTGAGGGACATCATCTCACCGCTCACTTTAGGCACTTTATGCATATTTCCACAGGCGCGCCATCATTCATGACGGCGCGCCTGTGGTCATTCATTTATGTATTTAATTTTTTAAATTTTTTTATTTAACACTTCACCTATATTAGTCCACCAAACTGTACATTTATGACGGGCGCGCCATCATGAATGACTGTGACAGTGCACGGAAAAATATGCGTAAAGTGCCTAAAGTGAGCAGTGAGATGACATCCCTCACCTAGTCAGTTACAAAGAGTATGCCCGCTCTGTCAACACGATACCGTTTGATTAACTGCATGCCGTCAAACAATTCCAACACATTCTTCCGTTCCCGGAAAATTTGTGCACGTCTGTGTCTCCTTACTGCCATCACAGTCCCCTATTGGCAACTCCTAACCAATTGAGAGACCCCCTGAGCTCTCTAAAATAATTGGGAGAGTAAGAGTGATTCTTAGCTTTAAGAAATTTGATAACTAGCATTTATACTTAAGTTTGAAAGTAGGAGTAAATTTCATGAATTCTCAGCACTTAAGACTAAAATGGCGCTTTGAGAAGCTTGATAAATACCGGCCCTGGTCTTATGTTGAGCACAGATTGGGTTCACAATGTACGCTTGTATACACAGGGATGCACCTTAGCCCTCATCAAATTGCAATGAAAGTTAACTGAAAAGAAATATTACACTGTGTGCACAATTATTAGGCAAGTGAGTATTCTGACTTTATAATGATTCCTATGCATATTTTCCAACTCCAAGCTATATAAACCTGAATGCTTATTGGATTTAAGCATTCTCAGGTAACGAGGGAGGGTGTGGCCTACAGTGATTAACACCCTATGTCAAAGTGTGCATAATTATTAGGCAGCTTCTTTACCTCGGGAAAAATGTGCCAAAAAAGAGATTTAATAGACACTGAAAAGTCAAAAATTGTAAAATGCATTTCAGAGAGATGCAACACTTCTGAAATAGCTAAGCTAATGAGGCGTGATCACTGAACAATCAAAGGTTTTGTTGCAAATAGTCAACACGGTCACAAGAAACTTGCGGAGAATATGCAAATTAGCTGCAAAAGACTTGAGAAGAATTAAACATGACACTCCCAGGAAGCCATTATCCTCCAATGCCACCGTATTTCAGAACCACAACCTACCTGGAGTGTCCAGAAGTACAAGGTGTTCAGTGCTTAGAGACATGGCCAAGGTAAGGAAGGCTGAAACACAACCACCACTGAACAAGACTCACAAGTTGAAATGTTAAGATTGGGCCAAGAAATACCTGAAGACAGATTTTTCAAAAGTTTTATGGACAGATGAAATGAGTGACTCTTGATGGACCCGATGGATGGGCCAGTGGCTGGATCACTAATGGACACACAGCATCACTTCAAGTCAGATGCCAGCAAGGTGGAGAAGGGGTACTGGTATGGGCTGCTATTATTAAGGATGAGCTAGTTGGACCTTTTTGGGTTAAAGATAGACTTAAAATCAACTCCCAAACCTTCTGCCAATGTTCAGAAGATACTCTGTTCAAGCAGTGGTACAGGAAACAGTCTGCATCATTCAAGATGGCCATGATTTTTCTGCAGGACAATGCTCTATCACATGCATCCAATTAGTTCACTGCTTGTCTAGTCCGCAAAGGCCTCAAAGATGACAGAATAATGACATGGCCCCCTTCCTCACCTGACTTAAACCCTCTTGAGAACTTTTGGACCCTTCTCAAACGTGAGATTTACGGTGAGGGAAAACAGTGGACCTCTTTGAACAGCATTTGGGAGGCTGTGGTTGCTGCTGCACTGACAGACTCCATGGATGGAAGGCTCATGGCAGTTATTGAAAAGAAGGGTGGCTCTATTTGTCACTGAATATTTTTGAAATGACAAAAGTGTTTATTAGGAATGAGATCAACTGTTTTACCTCATTGAGCTGAGGTGGATGACTGCTGTTCCTGTAACTGCTTGCAGGGTTTGACGCTTTGCCTGCAGATCCGTTTGCTCACCATAAAACCTCTCACTTCTCTGCCATCTAAATAGCAATGAGCCAGGTTCCAGTGTACTCGGCTCTTAATGGGAATGACAGATGGCACTCTGGTATAATTCATGTTTCGCAAAAAACAAACCTATGATTAATTGACTAAACAATCCTTTTGCGCCTTACTTTGTGCTCAATTCACGCACTGTGTAAATAGCAAATTGGAGTTGGACATGGCCCAAATGCACTTACACTGTATATTTTTAAATATGCACTATAAATTGTCAAGTTAGGGCCCTTTGTTTTAATTGAGCGGTTGCATAGAGAGCTCCGCATGAGACCGTGCTACTTGAATCATGAGGGAGTGGCTGTTATGACAGTACAGTTGAGCATGATCCAGCACAAACGTGCCTCACTTTTAAGAGCCCCAGCGACTGGAAGAAGCCCAGGGTATACCCCCACGTGCTATCTAGCTTATGCAGATAGATGGTTTCTGTCAGGAGATAACGATGGACCACACGAGTCGGATGGTTGCCAGTTGGGACCTAAAGGTGTTCCCAAACCTGACCTGCTCTGACCATATTCAAAAGTGTGAACAAACATATGTCTGCTTCAGTGCATTTAAACTACTCTGGGTTGTACATTATAGACCAGGATTTAGTGCATCTGGAGCAGGAAACTAGCATCATCAAGCTTTGGACTGAAGAAGGTAGAAATGACTTCACTTGTGTTTGTTATAAACTCTTGTAGTAGTTAAATTGAATTGAATTGTAGCCCAAAAGTTCCGGGCAAGGTAGAATTGAACACACATGCAAACAATCTCATTTGTTTTCACTTTTATTTGTAAATGCATCTTGAATAGAACAAAGAAAAATATATAATATATTCATATGTACTGAAACATTAAATTATGTACACATTTAGTGTTTACACTAAAAATCTTCACAACCACTGATTTTGAAGATATGCGGTTTGAATAGTCTCTGTGTTTCCTGGCTGCAGTAATGTACACGTCTTATTTACATACATTCATAGGATGCGATAAAACACCTGTGTTTATACAAGTGTCAAAAATTCAAAAATTGAATGAAAGGAACGATGTACAATGTTGTGTAATCCTTTTTCTTGTCACTTTACATACATGAGTTACACATGGATACACTGTCACACCCCCATGTATTCACAGTTGGACATGATACACATTTCAAACAATGTTTGAGCATAATCAGGGCACAGATGTTGTGACTACGTTTCCCAGAACATCCTTTTTTCTGGTTGTTGAGCACCGTGGTGTGTATTCCATCCATTTACATCACCGCAACATTACAGCCAGCTGAGGCTAAAGGCTTGTCAGGGTTTTTCAGAAACACATAAAGCATGGATGGGCAAAATGAAGGACCAGCAGCGCGAAGGTTTTGCTTCCAACTGACTCAAGGGGGCGCTCATCAGCGCTCACCTGCTGATGTGATCAGTTGGAATGCATCCTGCAGACTGCTAGCTCTTCACGGCACATGGTTGCCCATCCCTGATGTCAAGAATAGCTGAGGCAGGTTTTGTGTTAATTCGTCAGCAAAAGAGAACAATAATAACAGACTGAGACATTCCGTTTTATGGCTATGCATCCACAGGCATGACACCTTATTATTGTTAGGATCTGGTCACTGTTACATTTTTAAATATAATTTTCCATGATCCATGTATTCTTTCAGATTTGCTCAAACAGGCACAATAACATTCAAATTATCTGTGTGGATATTTTGTGTTAAGCTGAAGTTTGTTCAATTAAGACATTAATTTACATGCCCAGTAACAAGCTGTCATGAGGCAACAGAAGCAATAAATGATCCTAATGGCAGCGGCTATACCATTAGCGTTCCCCATCCATTAAAGGTACTCAATCCATTTCTAGGTATATTAAATATACATGAAATACAGTATTTTTTTCCCCAGAAATATAATGCTGTCTGCCAAGATTTTGTTCTGACACCATGTGCTTAGTCGTGTATAGACGAGGAAAAAAATGTTACACCAGGCGCTATCAGTGTCGCCAACAAGAACATAATCATAGCACACACGCCTTCTGGTGGCAGCAGTAATCTGCTGCATTGCCTTGGTGCTGGTTATGGTCTCTTTTTCTGCTCCTGTTTGCTTCTGTACAAATGCCTAATATGGCTACTGCGTACAGTGGCCTGCATTTTGTAATCGTTTTATGCTTGCTAGATTTGTTAAAATTATAATACAACCAATTTTTGGTCATGGGTACACTGGAGGAGCTGTTTCAGAGGCAATGTCATTTTTTGAGTGGTTAAATCAATAATATAGCATCATATTTAGTCTACTGAGAGCCAATTATGATACTGCCTGCTCAAAAACCACAATTAATAAATAAATCAAAGCCCGACATGCCCAGATTTGATCGTGTAGTCATGCTTCCATTAGCTTGGCAGTGAAATCTGAATGTTTGCGCAGCTTTAGCTCCATCTTCAATGCGCACCAACGCTCATATTCCCCTTCAAGTGCTACTCTAGCTTTATCCCTCTTGGAATCAAATGCCTTCTTTCATTTCTTAACACTTGATCACTTGACCAATTGGTGTTTTAAAATAATTTCCCTTGTTGTTGTTTGTAAGTTTTTGAGCATGCCCAAGATCGTAAGTCCGCGCGGTCTTGTTATGATAAACAGACACACTTTGATTGTATTGACTAACACATAGAACCAAAACAGTATGTAAAACAGGGGAATAAGAGATACTACGCCTGTAAGTCGGGGTGCTTTTGCTGGGAAACTTTTTGTATTAAGCCAAAATGAAATGATAACAGGAGATAATGCACATAGTGGGAAGAGATTGAGTACCTTTAATTACTTAATTTATTTATTTTCTTTAAAAAAAAACTTCTGCTTCACCAGATTATAGATACAGTTTGACATCAATTGCAAGACCGGATAATATAAATGTCTTTCAAGTAACTTAATCAGGCAGCGACAGTCACTACACTGGTTCATCTAGTCAGCTACCTCAGCTAGTTAACATGTATCTGTCTCAAAAATTAAATATGTGACCTCGTTTATAAGCAAATCATGTATTCTTATAGTATAAATTAATCAGGTAATGTCAGTCTGCTGCCCCGTTAGTGATTTTATGAAACAATTCAGCTTTGTGCGGTTGTTAAGTTGTATATTTGTGTATGACGATTAGCTCTACGTGAACTGCGACAGGAACCGACATCATTCAGCTTCCAGTCCCGTATATTTTACTCATGCCTGGAGAAAATTCACAAGCATGGTGGCAACCTTAAACTTAAGCTCTCACTAAGCTCCCCGTCAATACTGGATAATTGAAAAGCAGATTTGCAAAAGCTTTGGCTGTCCAGTTAGGACTTTGCGGTACGGTAAGGCCAGAATTACGATAAGTTAAGAAGGACGCGACTTCTTGTTTATAAGCTTAATAAAGCCAGAAACATACAACACTGACCCGAAGGCCCGTCTGATAGCTATCACTGTGTGTTTAACCTTTTAGTTCTTTCACACTTGTGTTTCTTATGTTCAAAATTGCTTTAGCTTCATGTAGCTTATTATCAGACTTCCTTACTTTGTTGTGCAGTCAGAGGTTCATGACGTTCTCTCCCTGTGCAGACTTTGAGCGTGATGGTTTTTCTGTCCAACTATGTGCAAAGCAGCAAGAACTCAGGAGAAACCTGCAGGGGACGCCTGGGAAGAGCTGCTGTTCCTCTTGTAGTCGTCAGTGTGGATACGGATAGACTTCAGTTTGACTTCCTAAACTTTGCATAAGACGAGGAATGTCCGAGACATTGGCAGCTTTAAGGGAAATTAAAGGCAGTTTTTCTTATCCAGGTAGAATAGACACACAAGGCTATTACCAAAGCGATCGCACAATCCCGAGTGAATGAAAATACGCTTATCTTATCTCCTGCCTCAGCAGAAGATAAGGCCAGAACAAACTTAAGGAACACAACATACCAAAGCACCAAGCATCAACAACCTTTAGATGATTACAGGCAGAATGGTCACCGTGTCGGTTTCTCTTTGTACAATAAATTAGAAAAATTAGAAACTCGTGGAATAAAGAGCAAGATGTGCTTCCAACCACTTATTCACAAAAAAAAAATTTGCATTCATACGTCCGCACGTACACATTCACACCTTGCTCCCATGGCCTCTGTCTGTATGAGTGTTCCCGGCATTCCCAGCAAGGATTCAGTTTGCTGCGCAAACCGTCCTGCTATTGCGTGGAAACCGGTGGACTTTGACATGTTTTGACAGGTGGTCACTGCGGGCGAACTTCTTCTCGCACACTTGGCACTGGTAGGGCTTTACTCCCGAGTGGGACCGCCGGTGACGGGACAGCTCGTCCGACCGGGAAAACCTGACAAAATGGGGAAGAAAAGGAAAAATCATTTTGGAGGTGTGCAGTGCAACAAAGATCATATTACATAACACATCCAAAAAAACTGATGTTCTGCAGGGGACTGTTCATCAGGAAACTATTTCAGCTTGGCTCCTCTTAACAAACAAATGGCAATGGGTTTGGCTGAAACATTTATCTTTGGAGTAAATAATGTTGTGTGTGCGAACAATATTTCACAGCTCTGAGCTTGACAAGTGCATGATGTAATCAGAGACAAAAATCTTTGATCTCCACGCTGACGCCTCATTTCCTTGCAACTTCTTCTTCTCCAAAAGTTGACACAACAGCTGGGGAGACCAAGTCAAATTCAACGCACGGTGTAATTATCTGTCACATCTTGTTGCCACAAGTAAAACAACCTAGCAGGGTAAGCATACAAGGCAAAGGCGAAGGGATGACAGCAACCTACTTCCGAGAAAGTGGATGTCCTCTGCCACGCTCTGCATCCCAGATGTTGCTCTGCTGCCCTGACAAGATGATGGATCGATACAAAATCCCTCAGTAATTAAGCAGTAACCCTTGAAGAGCTGCAGCGGAGCCCCGTTTTAGTCTGTCTGAGGCTCCAAGAGCTCATAACTAATAGACAATGCAGCAGGCGAGTTACAGCGGGCAACATTAGGACAGCTGCCACACCAATTAAAGCCAAAAGAGCGCCCAGGCACTCTATCCACTGAAACAATTTGCTGTTTCACACACCTAATTCAACAATGAATTGCATAATTGAATGAGCGGGACCAAAGACAGATGCTGCAGGCACAGCATAATGAGCGCAGGGTCAAATTTTATGCACGACAACAAGGGAAGCAAAAGAGCAAAATACAAATCTGATCAGCATTACTCTTTTATCTTTTCTGTTCACATGCTTTTTAAGGGTAACACTATCACTGCCTCTCTGCAGTCTGATGTTCCCACATCTGGATCGGATCTGTTGCTACGCAAAATAAAGAAACACGGCGTGATTTATGTCTTTATCCGCCCTGAATGCCCGCCGCATTCATCTGAAGCTGTTCTCTCTCACTGTTAAAAGTCGTCAAAGTCCTTTCAATGTGAAGCTGCAGTGCAGGAGGCTCCTCAGTAGAAAGCAGTGTTAGATTTTGGTCAGCACATCTGCAGGAGCAGCCGGTAACGGTCAAACGGGGGCATGATTTAAAAAAAAAAAAAGAAACAAACAAAAAAACAAAAGCGATGTTGTGCAAACCTCTTCGAGCCCTGACAGAGCAGCATAAGTGCAATTATGAAGCATTTTTAATCAGTGCAAATTGCACTTCGTTTCACTACATTTCCCTTTTTGCGTGGGCACATTAATTGCGCCCCCCACCCCGAAAAGTCCCCAGCATCATCCCTCCAGCTGTAAGTCTCAAAGTGTTGAGTAACACAGACTGTATCGTGCTGTCAGTGCAAATCTAACGGCTAAAAGTGTTTCTACTAAACACTGCATAGGATGTTTATATCAATCATTAAATATGCACAACAGATATCCATCTCTACCAGCCTTTTGTCAGTCAGTTTGTAAAATCTAAAGCTGGTATCTCATTGAGAGACGACTGTTTGGACACTTTTTGACGACCATTTAACGAATTAGACGACCGCTGGGCGTCTTGTTGAAGAATATTTGGTGAATATTCGCTAAGCGGCCGTATGGCTGTCATCCTCAATTTGTTAATTACGCGCTAACGACCGGTGTCCGCATTTCGACCTTGATCTGACCTTGTAGCAAATGAAGTGAACCGGGCGACTGAAACAGACCGGGGGGGGGGGGGCGACGTGGTAGCGGTCAATTGACGACTCCTTGGTGAGTAAAAAGACTAGTTAGCGAATAGTTAGAGACAAGTTAGCGAAAATAAGCAGTCGTTCATTTGCCACCAGGGTTTTGAACATGTTCAAAATCCGCAGGAGAGTGAACTGCGTTAACTAACTGCATTAATTGTTGCTTAGTAATGACATTAATGAGCACAATGTTTAAGGAAAACAGCTCTTATTGAAGTAAAAACAAAAACATTAATCACCAGAGCAAATATTACCATCTCTCTCATACTAAGTTTTGAAG
>OMMV01226191.1:0-12842 GCA_900302635.1 Chatrabus melanurus | reverse complement strand
CGTGACACCATCTACTCTATATGACATGGCTATAGTTGGGTCCATAAGTAGTTGGACAATACCATTTTGGTAATTTTGCATCTGTACACCAGCGCAAAGCAGCTGAAATGTAACGAGATGTGTTTTTAGAGCCCATAAGTAATAAGGCCATTCTCAAAAACTGAGTCACTGTACAAGAAGGAGACTAGGGAGGATCCTTTAGAGTTGTCATGGGTGTCTTGGTGGCTTCCCTCACTAGTCTCCCTCTTGTACAGTCACTCAGATTTTGAGAGCTCCCTACTCCAGACAGATTTACCATACAGTACCATAAATGGACTGCATTTCTATAGCGCTTTTCCATCTGGCAGATGCTCAAAGTGCTTTACAATGATGCCTCACATTTACTTCCCAAGCCATACTGTTTCTATTTCTTATTGACTGATGTAAATGAAGTCCAAGACATATTTAATAACTTCAAAATGTTCATGTATCCATCACCTGACATGTCAGGTGATCACTTTTTCATCACTTTTCAAGCCAGGTTTCTTTGAACATGTTCAAAGAAACCTGGCTTGAAAAGTGATGATTTGTATTAAAAATAATCCTTATACTGTATGGTTTAAATATGAATTCTCCACTCCTGTGTACTACTGAGCCACAGTATTTCATTCTCTCAATAGTATTCCTCAAATTCATGTATCTTAATGACATCAATGTTACACTATCTACTCTACACAAGGTACCCATGGTATAAATATGAACATTGTTCTGTGTAGTACTGCTAAAATATTGTTTTATACCAAACAAACTAGTTGCATTCATTAGTATGCAAATGTATGCATATAACATAATGACACTAATAGGACACCATAAAGTCTATATGAGGCACCTACGGTGTAAATATGAATGTGGCATAATGTAGCACCGCTATGATGTGGCAAAGCCCCTAAACAATGGTTACCATCATTACTATGCAAATATATTGCTGAGATAACGCTGTACCCCAACAACCAATTTCCCCTCATTAGTATACAATTATATGCTTATAATAACACCAATGTTACATCATCAACTCTACATGAGGGTTCTATGGTGTAAATATGAATATTGTACTGTGGATTACTAATGAAATTTTGATGTTTCCCCCCCCCCCAAAAAACACGTTGCACTCATTAGTATATTAGCGCGTTGATATTGATAATCAACAACATTTTATGGAAATGCAATTATTAGCCAGGATGTCAGTGTTAAAGCTGCTTTATGAACAGCATTACTGGTTTCTGGAGTTCTGGAACAGCCAGTATAAAACTGACCATGAGTAAAGCATCCCTCTAAATTCAAACCAACAACTTTAATTGTCTGTCTCCAAGATTTAGCAAGGGAAGGTCAGCATCTGAGGGCATCAGTGGTATACGTAAATGTAACTTAAATATCAATACACTCTATGATAATGAAATATTTCATCAGTGGACAAAATATTAGTCTGCACTAAATTCACTCAAGACAGCAAATTTTTCTCGTCAAAAATGGCTAGAAAATGCATCAAAATTTCATCAAATTACCTGAATAACAGATCACTAAGATGGACAAATGTGATGTGAAAGTGATGAAAGGTTAGTAATGACGAACCAGCATTTTCACACAAGGCGCATTTCCATTATCCTCCAAATTGCGCGAATTGAAAATACGCTTGATGGAAACACGTGTACTGTATTTCGAAAAAACTCTCAAATATTGCAAAAAAGTTTTTACGCTCACATGAGCGGTTTTGTTCAGGCGGTTGGAAAAAGTCTTATTTTGAAAAAGTGGAAGGGAAACACTTTTTCGCTATTATAGGTCACATGACATACAGAAAGTGTCACATGACATTCTAAAATACACGACACAGTACGCGTGGACAAAGTAAAAGATGGAGAGCTTGTTAAATGTTATAAGAGATAACGCTACGGCAATATTGGATTAAAAAAACAATGAAATTGTAATATTTGGCAGGACTTACCCTTCCATTGCCATCCCTATTGAAATTACAGTTCTCGCTAGAATGACAGTTCTCACAAGAGGACAAAGCCCAGCAGTGGCATTCAATAACTAGTTTTGGTAAATTTTCAATTTTTAAAAGTGTTTTGTGAATTCTCACCCCCACCCAGGACCTTCACTAGCATCTTTTCTATGTTCATACCGAGTTATCAGGCATTTCATTGCTTCTTGGCACCACAAATTGCGATCATGTATTTGACACTGCTTTATTTATATACATAAACCTATGCACATTACTTAATTACACTAATGTTGCACCATAAATAAAATCTATGGAAGGTATGATTATTATATGAATTATGTATTGAGTCGCACTGCTGAGATATTGTTGTAAAACAAAAATAAGTTGCACTCATTACTTTGCAAATTCATGTGTACATTTTAATGACACCAATGTTCCACCATAAAGTCTGCATGAAGTACCTATAGTATGTGTGTATGTATGCAAATATATGCGTATATCTCAATGACACTAATAGTACACCACAGAGTCTGCATAAAGTACCTATGGTGTACATAAACATGTACATATCTTAATGACACTAGTGTTACTCCATACTTTCTGCACAAGGTACCCCAAAAATCAGGTTTCCTCTCAATACTAGGGGAAGCCGCGGCACACAGTTACAAATTTCAGTGAACTCAGAATGAATATGTAAATATAGTTTGCATGCTCGCATACATATCTTGTAATATGTTGACTTTCATAAGGTAAGGTTTTACAAATTAAATGCGAGGCCATGTCTGTGAAATAAGTGATTGTAAATGTCAAACAATTCGCAACTTTTTACCCCAGTCCTAAGGCAGGTTGTTACATGTACCAGAGGAAGTTGTGACACGCACACAATTGAAAGAAGTTGAATATTTATTCACATAACAGAACATGCAAAAACTTACAAATCAAATACAAATATATTTGCAACACCAATGCTGATCGTATTCCTCCAGAAACGTTTCTTTCACAGACTCAATAACTTTCTTTACTACATTAAGTTTGATTATTTGATTCACATTTCGTGCACACAAAAACACAGCTCCTTGTGCCAATGTCTTTCATAACCTAAAACTCACTACTTTAATCTACTACTGTAACAAAATGCCCCTGTCTCCCTGGAACAACTTTCCCCGCTAGCATCGTTATCGTACATTGTGTCACGGTAGAGCCCAACCGTTACTTACAGAGATGTTAACAACGTGCTCTTATCGCTAAATAGCACTCGTTTCTTGGGTTAAAGCATTGCACACAAGATCAGAAAGGAAAAACGACAATGAAAAAATTAGATGACTTAAAAATATTTACTCACCAGCCTGGGATTACGTACTTTTTTGTTTCTCTGTTGTTAACGGGAGGATGGCGGGCTTGTACGCAGCATAGAGGGAAGTGAAACACTGCGCGTGCATTGTGACATATCTCAAACACGGCGCAGGCACACATTGCCTGTAGTGTGTGGTATAACAATGTACCCCGTGTAACTTTGTGCACTGGCTTGCCCCCCAAAATATAATCAGCTCATCTATTTCCCCATGGTGTACCTAAGATAGTGTACTAGATACATTCTGGTCTTGAGTTATTGTGATTACTAGAAAGTGTCTACACACAGCCATGAGTATAACGACATAATGTGCTGCATACTATGTACACAGTGACAGGACATAAAAATTTGTCTTTAGTGCTGATATGTGTGGTCCAAATGTAGTTCCCCCACCCCAACCCTGTGTAAATAAATTAATACATGCAATGTGATGTATTTGTAATGTAATAACCCAGCTGTGTCATGAAAGACAAAGATATTCGGAAGCAGCATCATCTACAGAATCGTCAGGAGGCACAATTCACTGACAAACCCTAATGAGGACCATATGCTGAAATTCTTCAGTTTAACAAATATGTTTATTAAGTTATGGTGCGATTTTTTTTTCTTCCACGGCTTTGCAAAATACAAAATGTACCGCACTGCAGGCCACACTTGAAGACAAAGCTCATCGTCTCCTCTCAGTGTATTGCCTGACATTTACCAGTGTTCTCTATTGTCGCACACTTACACTTAGAAAAAGCTACCCGTGTTTTGCACGGTGCAGTGTGAGTGAGATTTATTCTGCTGTGAGTCAATCGATAGCAACGGTTCTTGTCAGCAGTGGGTTGCATTTATGATCTTTAGCTCATGTTACTGTAGACAATGTAGTCTTGAATCTCAGGTGTGTCCTCAAAGACATGCATATTTGGTTTAAGAGTTGGCTATAGCTAATTAAAAATCAATTAAAAATTAAAAAAAGATATAAAAAGGTAAGATATAGAAAATCATGATTGAGAAACCTGATTGAGACTTTGTTAAAAATGTCAGAAATCTACTAATCCCAGAACTTGCTTGTAACATAGTTCGAGGATACTCAGACTGATTATTGCTGTATACCAAACATCAGTACTGTGTAACACACTGATCAATAGTATCAATACTCTAATATGTGCTACTGTATGTCACAATCTTAATATATTTATGTAATACTCTAATATGAAAATTAAAGCCTCCTCTATACTAATAACAGCCGCAATAATAATAATAATAATAATAATAAAATATAAATATACAGTTTATGTTATGTTAGAGTGAACTTGTTCAGTTGATTTCAGCCTAGTGCATAAACAATATCTCAAGGATGCTATGAAAACTCAGGGTGCTATAGGACCAGATCAATTAGAAAATGTTGGTGAAACTGAGGCAGAAATCAGGTTTTTAAATGGCAAATCTAAATATTCCAGTGGGGTTATGGTGGGGGGGCTGGAGGGCCCCGGGCCCATTACGACACATCCTTGATCCGCCAAAGCGAGTCTATCTGAATAGACATGAAAAAACTTGCTTAACTGTTTTCCCCCATTATTTAGGGGTGGTGGCCTAGCGGTTAGTGCGACCGCTTTCAGTGCGGAAGGTTCCCGGTTCGAACCCCAGCCCTGCCCGTCTCCATGTAATGTGGAGTTGCGTCAGGAAGGGTATCCGGTGTAAAACTTGTGCCAAATCTACATGCAGATCCATGTGGGCTCTGCTGTGGCGACCCCGAGTTGAAATTGGGAGAAGCCGAAAGCAGATTATTTTTTTTAAGGTAAACATTTATGAAACTAGCATCATCAACTGTTGACACAATATCATCATAGTATACCAATGTATGTTTGCAGAGCAGGTGGCTCTGTGGGATAGGAGTTGGACTACTAACCAAAAGACCGGGGTTCAATTCCAGCTGTGTGCTCTAGGCTACCTGTCTGTGTCCTTGGAAAAGGCACTTCATCTGCATTGTCCCAGTTCACCTAGTTTTAAATGGGCTGGGGAAGTAACCTGCAGTGGACTGGTGTCCCATCTAGTGGGAGTCGTAGACTCTGTTTTACTCTACGGTATCTGGGGATAAGCACCAACCCAATAGGCCTCTTACTTCATTGGGCACAAATTTCTTTCTTTGTACTACTGTATATATCACAATCTTAATGCATTTACAACCCCTAATCAGAAAAAGTTGGGACAGTACGGAAAATGCAAATAAAAAAAATAAAAACCAGCACTGATTCTTAAATTTACTTTGACTTTTATTTCATAGCAGGCAGTATAAACCGAAGATATTTCATGTTTTGTGTAGTCAACTTCATTTAATTTGTTAATATACATCCATTCCTGTATTTCAGGCCTGCAACACATTCCAAAAAAGTTGGGACGTCAAAGCATTTACCACTTTGTAATGTTGCCATTCCTTCTCAGAACACTTAAAAGATGTTTTGGCATTGAGGATACCAAACGATGACGTGCTTGAGGTGCTATTTTGGCCCATTTTTCCTGCAAACACGTCTTAAGGTGTGCAACAGTACGGGGTTGTTGCAGTTTTTGTTTCAAAATTCTCCATAAATTCTATATTAGGGACAGGTCAGGAGTTCAGTATCCATATACTCTTCTTCCGCAGCCATGCATTTGTAATGTGTGCAGAATGTGGTTTTGCATTGTCTTGTTGAAAAATGCATGGACATCTCTGGAAAAGATGTTGTCTTGAAGGCAGCGTATGTTGCTCTAAAATCTCAATGTACTTTTCTGCATTAATGCCACCATCGCAGAAGTGTAAACTACGTTTGCCAAGGGCATTGACACAACTTTATACTATGACAGACCCTGGATTTTGGACTTGTTGCTGATAATAGTCTGGATGGTTCAGAGCACACGGCGTCTAGTCTTCCAAAAAAAGATCTAGAATACTGATTTGTCTGACCACAATATATGTTTCCTGTGTGTGATGGTCCAACCCAGATGCCTCCGAGCCCAGAGAAGTCAATGCCGCTTCTGGACAAGGTTAACATAAGGCTTCTCTTTTGCACAGTAAAGTTTTAAGTGACATTTGTGAATGTAACTCCATATTGTAGTGCTTGACAAAGGTTTCCCAAAGTAATCCCTTGCGCATGTGGTTATATCAGCTATTGATGAATGATAGTTCTTGATGCAGTGATGTCTGAGGGATCGGAGATCAATGGTGTTCAGCTTAGGCTTGTGCTCTTGCCCTTTATGCACTGAAACTCCTGCAGATTCCTTGAATCGTTTAATGATATTATGCACTGTAGAAGGAGAAATGTGCAAATCCCTTCCAATCTTTCTTTGAGGAACATTGTTGTTTAGCATTACAATAATTTTCTCATGCATTAGTTGACAAACTGGAGATCCTCTTTCCATCTTTGCTCCTCAAAGACTCAGCCTTTCGTGGATACTGCTTTTGTACCAAATCATGATTAAAAAATAAAAAATAAAAAAAATCACCCTTTGACATCACCTCTTTGAAATAAGATCATTTAATTTTTTATTTTTTTTAACAAATAAAATGAAGTTTACCAGACAAAATATTCAGGGCCTGATTTACTAAGATCCCAGATAACTTTTGCGCATTGGGTTGGAGACAGTTTTACAGGTGATTTACGAAGACTAATTGCACAATTGATAGCGGGTGGTAACGTGATGTAGACAGCAGTATGTAAATGAGGCGCAAAATTAAATGCAATCAGCCACTTGCAGGTATGCACCTTGTGCTTCGTTACGCATGAACTCTGCCACATAACTGAGCATGTTCATGTGCTGGCAAAAAAAACAAAAAAATAAAAAAATCTATTTCAGACATTTAATTAGTGATCCATCCAAGGTATTTAAGCAAACTGGTGAATAATTATGCTGCGTTCTGATGAAGGAACACACACACACAACTGTGCGCACACAATGCACACAGACAGCTGTGCATCATCCCACACAGACTCTGGGATGTGTGTGTCTGTGTTTATTTGTGCCGGGAACACATGACACATCAGTGACAGTAATGATCAGGAGTCTAAAATGTACTTTGTGCTCTGCGCTATTCTGCGCTGAGCACAAAGCATGTCTCCATGTGTAATGTCCAACTGTTAGGCATGGCAACATTTATTCTTAACAAAACAAGGACGAAGTAAACCGTTAACTCTTTAAATATGCCCAAAGTTTACAATGAATGATTTTTTTTTTTTAAATTCTGTGTACAAGTAGGAAATGGGCCCGAGGGTTTCTTTGGCTCACAGAGGGAGGAACGCTCATTGTTATTTTTTGGAAGGTCTTGACCCATTGAGATGGAAAATTGACAATAGCAATGTGGATGTGGTAGCTTTCAGTTTATAAGCAGATATAAGGATGTCTGATAACACTGCAGTGGAATAACTGTGCTTGAATTTTCAAAACGAGAACATTTTTTGACATTTTTTATTCAATTTGCATTTGTAGGCTTAATGAATATTCATATCATCTAAATAACAATTCCAGCCAGGTTCTCATGCTCAAATTATGTGGAAAAGTGGTGTCATATGTCAATAAACAGTGTGTAGTTAAAAGAGTTGTGACAGATTCTGATTTCACCATTTTTGATTGGGGTAGTGTTCAATATTATGTGATAACACAGTGGAAGCTACTAATTAGGGATATAGTCCCTAATTAGTCCCTATAAATATCATAATAAGACATCCTCCCTCCAGGTGAGCCTGAAAGCCCAAAATCCAGGTCCTGGCCTGCCGCCTAGAGGAGGCAGCAGCTTCTGTGCTGCTGGAACAGTCAGTTTCAAACACGCGTGTGCAAACCTCACCTGTTTTGCACGCTTCCTCACACAATTTTGCGCACTCGGGTGGACACACCCCAAATTGCATATTCATGAAGGCAAACGTGCTAAATGGACAATACGCGCTATTTTGCGCATTTGAAAGACGCAATCCTCAGTGCGCACTGTCAGTAAATCAGCATCCACGTTTTTATGCGAGTAGTATGGTGTTTGCATACGTTTTTACACATGCAAACCTTTTCTAAATCAGGCCCTAAATATCTTGGGTTCATACGGTCTGCAATGAAATAGAAGTCAAAATAAATGTATGAATCACTGCATTATTTTTTATTTGCATTTTCCATACCATCCCGACTTTTTCTGATTTGGGGTTGTAGTAAAAAATATATTCACTATGTATAACTTACACCTACCTAGCACACATTAAAAATAAAAAGGCAGATTTTAAAAATGTAACAGTATTATTTCAGTAGGGTCTGTTTTAGAAGAGTGTGTAAAACAGCATTTCACTTGCGTCCCCTTAAGATAAACCAGTGCTTCTGTGCATATCTACACTTCAGGCTGTGTAGGTGTAAGCTGTGAGCAGCAAAAGGTATTTTCTTGTCTACACCTCTAAGGCTTTGAAGTTTGTGAATTTTTGTTGGAGCTTTTGAGAGTTACTGTACAACTATTCAGTATTTTGCAGGTAAAAGAAAAGGCAAAGTTTAGAGACAAGCAAACAAATAATATCAGTTAAGCAGAAAAAGCAGTGTTGAAGTTTGTTTGATTGTTGGTTGATCTAATTTGTCTTTTACAAATATCCACTGAATTAAGTGATTCATTTGTGGCATACAGTTAGTTGTCAAGGTCATTCCAGTTTTACAACTGCAAGGTCAGATGACTCATGACATTCAATTGTATTCAAACATGAGTTGAAAGTTCTCTATTTAACACGTTTACACACACTACTGGTTTCAAGTGCTGCAGTGGCAGAAAGTCTCTCTCCCTTTGCAACCACATTGTTACTTAAATCCAGCTTCAGAATGGCTGAGGTATTTCACAAGCTTTAACTATACAATCAAATACAGTTTATTTAAAAATGGTACAACTTTAACAAAACAATGTTATAATTTTTTTTCCTGTCTGAATAACAAAATTACGACAGCCCGGATTTATCTTCAAACCTTCTTGAGGGATCCCAAGTTATAGGTTAAAAGCAATGGCACACAAGGTCAGAATTTAAGTTTTGTGTGGCATATATGTTGCAAGAAAATAGTATTTTAAACTATAACTTTCAACAAAAAATTTCTACTACTATAAAAATGCAAACTTTTCCACATTCTTGTTTATTTCTTAACTCCCACTGGACTGTGATGTTGCTTGGAATGACAGGAACTCACATGCAGTAGCACCTTTTACAACAGATTACATTCATATTATGTGCTGATAAAACCATACACCACTTTAGTGAATGGATATCCTGTTGGGATACTGTAATCTGTGTGTAGTATCACATTTCCTGAGAATGCTAATTCAGCTTTTGCTGCAAGAGAAACTGTCAAACGTTGCCACCATTTTGATAAAACTGGCAGGAACAGTTTGTGTGGGAGAGCGAGTGAAGGTGTCAAGGTGTCAGAAGAAATACAAGAATCAAAGCAACTGTCAAGTCATTAAAACTTCACTTTAAGCTTGGTACTTGAATCTATGAAGCTGCTAAATGCAAACCTAATTGCTACATCAGTTGTGCATTTAAAATTTCCAGTTTCCAATTTCTTAGTTAATATGATGATCCTATTATATCGAGAGCATGCTATATACCTAACCGAGGACAACGAATCGAGTCTCCATAAACATAATTTTGCTCTTAATGACTCATCAGTCGTTCATTAGTATTCAAGCTCATCTAATGACAACTTTAACACTGAAGCTGTTCATTACCTTCTAATATTCAGTCAGGCAAAAGTACAAGCACCTCTGCAAAGTTCCAACTATCCGTAGATCTGGATCTCTACCCACATCCGGGCCAAATTGAATTTGTGGTCAATCATTTGTGAAATGGCCATGACCTTCAATGTGGGTTTATTTATTCATTTATTTATTCAAGATCCAATATTCAAGATTCATTCAAGATTTATGCATCAGTTTGAGTTATTAACCAGAGATATTCAAAAATGTATTGCAGTGTCATTGAAAATAATATTAATCCGAGATCTGCATCTTGACTCCAGATTGTCTCTATAAGTCAGTATGCGAGTTGGACTAGAAACCTAGAGATCAGGGTCCAATTCCAGGTCTGTGCTTCAGGTTACATGTCTGTGTCCTTGGACACTTCATCAGCACCGTCCCAGTTCACCCAGCTGTAATTGGGCACCAGCCTTGGCTGGGGAAGTAACCTGTGATCGACTGGGTCCCGTCAGGGGGAAGTCATAGACTCTCATCTGCTTCAGGCTATGGTATCCAGGCCAATGGGTCTCAGGGCCTATATAGGACTTACTTACTTATTAAAAGTTGGTGGATCCTTCCTCACATATAAATCAATATTTGTATTGCATTTAATAATAACTAGCTGATTAGTTTATAAGTAATCAGTAAACGGACAAACAATACATTAAATAGCCATCAGACTACCCCCCTATGGAAAAATTTTCTCCTTTATGTTCAGCAGGCAGATGCCTTTCAGAGTAGTCCTAAAACAATCCTCTGTAACAAAGCTCATAGTTAAGTTGGGCCAGGCATCCTCAACGGTCCATTAGCTATGTTGCCATAGACCGAGGCTGCCAGGGGACTTCCTGCAATGCATTATTATTATTACTGTCATTGGTGTTCTCTCCAACTGTTCTGTCTGTCTCTCTGCCAACCACCACCATCACAAGCACTTATGGCAGATGGCCCCTCCACAAAGTCTGGTTCTCCTTAAGGTTTCTTTCTGGTAAAAGCAAGTTGTTGGTTTGGTTTTTTTCCTTGCCACTGTCTCTGTCACTGGCTCTTGGGGGAATCTTGTGTCTCTGTAAATTATTTAACACAGTGTTCAGTCTCGGCCTGATCTATATGTAAATTGCTTTGAGATGATGTCTTTTGTGATTTGGCGCCATACAAATAAAATCGATTTGATTTGATTTAGGTGAAAACCTGTATCTCTTTGGTGGAACAAACGTCAAAGCTCAATAATGTCAAAATAAAATAAGGATAGAAGTTTTACATTTATATTGGATTTTAATTTTAAATATGGTTTTATGGCCTTTATTAGAGAAGAGTTTTCACATGAAAGTGAGAACTTCTTTTTAAGTGTATGTTAACACCATCCCATGCAACTGTGTGCATCCCCTCAGTTCACTCACGTGACACTTCTGCACAAATCCAACTTGATTACCTCTTAATAATTTAATTGCTGGCGTAATAGATGAGAGCTTTCAGATGGATTTGATGATCAGAGTATGACGGTCTCCTGATCACCCTCTGCAGTTGGAACATCTGAGATGAGCCTGTTTTTAACATCACAAGTAGCTTGACCTAAATGCGGAGCCATTTAGACAGTTTGATAGTTTTGAGACTTTCTTTCTTTGTATTCCCAGTAGTTCTCTCGTAGTAACTTTGCACTTTCCATTTCAGTCACTGATGGTGTTTTGCTTTAGCATGCAGTTTTCCATCCCGTGGTTCTCTTAAAATATTCTTCATTCGAAGAGTTAATGAGTTGAAGTGATTCTCTTTGGGCTTCATTGCTGCCCTGTTGACACTCTCTTCTTTTATTGGATTATTGTTCGTGTTTCCTTTTCCCATTTCAAGAAAATTACCCTTGTACTGGAGTAGGTGTTAAAGTTTTAATGTGGCGAATGCCATTTTTGAAATAATGTGAAATGCTACAGCAGTTTTGTCAATAATAATAATAGAAGTGGTGGATGTACTGCCATAAAACAACAACAAATATAATACTGAACAAATACTAACAAAATGCTAGAAATACAGCAATGTAACAGTCACTATAGAATGGTACATTCTTTTGGTTTCTTCCGTTTTGCTCGGGGTCACCACAGTAGATCCGGTATGGATCCACATGTAAATTTGGCACAAGTTTTACAAGAGATGTCCTTCCTCACGCAACTCCAGCTGTATATGGAGAATGGGTTGCAGGTGACCTTGAACTGGGAACCTTCCTGTTGGAAGCTAAGAGTGCTTGCCTGGATTCCGTAGCGAAAAGTGGATGAGAGTCTACGACTCCTAGTACATTGCAGGTTACTTCCTCAGCCAAAGCTGGTACCCACTGTCAACTGGGTGGACTGAGACAGTGTATGTAATGCCCCTTTTCCACTGCCGGTATCTACTCGACTCTACTCGACTCGGCTCGCTTTTTGGCGCATTTCCACTACAAAACGTGGTATGTGGTACCAGCTAAAAGGTACTTTTTTTAGTATCACCTCCGTCGAGGTTCCAACCGAGCCAAGCCGCGCTAAATATGACGTACACAGGCTACTGGCCGCTGATTGGCCAGAGAGTACTGGCCGCTGATTGGCCAGAGGATCGTCACTGATGAGTCAGCAACGCGACGTCCACCCGGCAAACAACAAACGCGGAAACCGGGAAGAAGCGGAGACGCTCCTCTCTCTTGTGAGCGGTGAAAATATTCAAAAAGAGCTCGACGGAGCGACCCGCAACGAGAGGGTGTACAAGAGCATTGCTGAGAAGATGGCAGGGTTCAGTCCGCGTCGATTCTGCTGAGGATTGTTGATGGTAAGTGTTTTTGTGGCTGTAGTCTGCAGAAATGC
>OMMV01226190.1:0-10093 GCA_900302635.1 Chatrabus melanurus | reverse complement strand
TAGTATTTTATCTTTTTTATATTTTTGTCATTATTTATTACACCTTATTTATTGTTATTATTATTATTGTTGTTGGTATTATTATATTTACATTATGCTAATACTATTATATATTTGTATAAAGATAATAAACAATCCTGTACATCTATCTATCTATCTATCTATCTATCTATCTATCTATCCAAGACATATTCAACATATTCACTGACATGAAAATGTTCATGTATCCATCCCTTGACTTGTCTCAAGAAAAAAGGCTGTAAAAGTGATGATTTGTATTAAAATAATCCTCATATTTAGTTTCTCCAATTACCTTTGGGCTTTTAAAATGGAGGGACTATGCATACCCATAATTCCTAAATGGTTAATGCAATATTTTTGTTAAACCCCTTGAATTATAACAGAGTACACTACAAGCACTTCTTGAATGCTTCATTTAAACTCCATTGTTGTGGTGTACAAAGGCAAAAAATATAAACACTGTGTTACTGTGCAAATACTTATGGAGCTGACCATAAAATGGTATTGTATGTGATCATAATTTGTACAGTGCAGAGGTTAGGGCCATAAATGAATCTGGATGGAGGAAAATGCGCCAAAAATAAGTGTTGGTTTTATGTGAATTACGTCCATACAATTACATTATAATTACATGTATTATATTTGATAGAAACATAACATTCTAAATGTAAAATTAAACATCAGTAATTATAAAAAACACCGCTCTTTACTGTGCTTAATAGTAATTTATTAATTTGCAGATCTTGCAAATTGCCACCAAGCCCAACCTCTGGTGCTGAAAAATGAAGCCAACATGGAACACAGAAGTGCCAAATCTTGTAGTTCCTTGAATGGCCACTAGACTGACTCTAAAAGTTAGTCACACCCCATAGATGCCCATGTTAAAATCCCAAACTTTACAGCAGAAATAAACATGTTTACAGCCTGGTACAAAAAAATAAAAATGGTTTTGGTCTCGATTGCTTCTTTCCCCATTCATGACAACTGTACCAGGGGTGAATTTTTATATAACTCACTAGTTTAAACTATTTTAAGCCATAAAGTTATGAATACTTATGGGCGTGGTCGCTTTGAGTGACAGCTAGTGTGTGCTGGATGCACATGGTCACTGGTAGCAGCAGTGCAGCCTCTGCTAGCAGGTGGCTTCTAGCTGCTGTGGACTCGCCCGTGTTTGTCTTTTCTGAGCATTTTATTAGTGCTATCTGCGCTAGTATGAGTGAAATTTTAGCATTATTTAATTTGTATGTTAGCACCATTAGCACTAATTAGCTCCACTGACTTTAGCTCCACTGGTGCAACAGTTACTGAGGCAATATGCTGATCATACATTTTAATACCCACACCCAAGCCACCCGATATAAGAACCACCACCACGTTTGCAAAAATAGTGTGTTAATCAAGCACCTGAACCAGGGTTAGCCTTAGCTTGTTTGAGGACTCCTACAAGGGGTGCATGTTCTTGCTTCAATCGTCCCGCCTAGGTCTCGCCGGTCTTGCCCACGCTTAACCTCTTTACCCTCTTGGTGGATCGTATGTCACGTGGCATTGATTATTTGTCCCATTGTATAGAAAAACAGTCCATTATATGATTTACATAATTTTTCATGCAATTTGGTTCAATTTACCATTCATTTTGGTTCAATACGTTTTGCTCTGTTAAATGACTTCACTACCTTTTCATAAAAATGCGTCTATGATACAAGGAAGCTAAATCCAGTACGCCATAACCCGATTAGAAGCTTACGCAGCGTTCTCTGGGACATCTCTCGCGGCCGTAGAGGCACCGTCAGATGAAGAATTGCTCAAGTTCCTATCGTGATTTTTCGCAGGATTGAGGAAAGCAGACATCTGTACTTTTTCACTTGTCTAATTTTAAGTAAAATATCAAATGACAAGGATCTATTTAGGTGTCGGGTAAAACAAATAATGAATGTTTTCATCGTTGATTGGAACAGTCCATCTTTCAACTCATGAAAATATTCTTACCTCTGCACTCATAAACATTCATTGTTTGTGTAGTAGCGTGTGATTGATTAGATTACAGGAGGTGATGGTCTACAGGTTAAAGTGATGGGCTTGAGACCAGAAGGTCCTCAGTTCAAAGCTCTGTCAGACTGGAAAGTTACTAAGGGCCCTTGGGCAAGGTGCTTAAATCCCCAAGTTGCTCCCAGTGTGCAGTTGAGCACCTTGTATGGCAACACGCTGACGTGAATGGGTGAATGTAAGGCATCATTGTAAATCTGAGTATCTGCTTCAGATGGAAAAGCGCTATAGAAATGCAGTCCATTTAGGCCATGGTCTGAGACCAGAAATTGTGGCTGGAAATTAAGTTTCATTTGACAGGTGAGCAAACCAACAAAAAACATTTGTTTAAAATTTTCTGGAGTGTAAAGTTGCACGTTAATTGCCTATCAATCAAAGCGTAATTAGCTTGTAATGAGCAGGAAAAAACCGCTAGCTGTCAAACCAAACTATTCATAAGTACCTTATACTGTATGCTGAAAATTTAGATTATTTTTCAGGTACTCATTATTTTTGTTGTCACTACTCCGTCATCTAAATCCAAATTTAAATACATGTCAATATGAATTAAACCCCAATCGATTTGCTGAGAAATTGTTGTTTACAGAACTGTCTAAGTTTCAACTCAACCTGAATAACAACATTACTTCACAGTTTTACCAACCCTTCATGGACAAAATTCTGAATTAAACACTAAATACAGATATTATGTCACAAATTTTATAGACAATATCATCCATGTTAAAATTTGACATTTTTTGAAACAAAAATCCCATGCAGATTAATTTTTCAGTCACTGTTGTTTTTCCACTTATTCACTTATTACCTGCTTCACTGTCAGTTTATTTTGTACATATCGATCTCGGTTTCATGCACTGGTAATGTTTACAACTTAAGTGTTCCAGCAAAATGGTAATGTATTATAGTTTGTATATATTTTATATGACACCTAAATAAATGCTTGTCATTTGATTGGTGGATTGTACGTCACGTGACATTGATCATTCGTCCCATTGTATGACTGACATCACGTACCATGCATTCTGGTTTCATTTACTGTGCATTTTTGTTCCATACATTTTGCCCCATTGCACAATTCCTAAAAATGCATCCATGATACGAGAAAGCTAAATCCAGTCCTCCATAAGATGATTAGCTTACACAGTGTTTGCGAGGACATCTTTAGAGGCTGTAGAAGAGCTGTCAGATGAAGAATTGGACAAGTTCCTACTGCGATTTTCCGCTTCGGCCCCCGGCGGCTCGCCTGCCAGGCGGAGTCAACTGCAGTGCGGACACAGAGCCGTCTCTGCCCCGCTGCCCTGCGGTTTCCTGTTCTGAGAAGAAACACCTGTCCAATTTTAAGTAAAATATCAAATGACGCAGATGTATTTAGGTGTCATATAAAACAAATAATGAATGTTTTTAATTAGTGCAACGCCTTGTTGAATGGAACATTCCATCTTTCACGTCATGAAAATATTCGTACCATTCATTTTCTATACCCGCTTACTCCAATTAAGGGTCACAGGGGGTGCTGGAGCCTATCCCAGCGGTCACTGGGCAAGAGGCAGGGTACACCCTGGACAGGCAGCCAGTCCATCGTAGGGCCACATATAGACAGACAAACACATTCACACTCTCACTCACACCTACAGTCAATTTAGAGTTACCGAACCTGCATGTCTTTGGAAGTGGGAGGAAGCCGGAGCCCCCGGAGGGAACCCACAAAAACATGGGGAGAACATGCAAACTCCACACAGAAAGGACCAGGTCGGAAGTTAACCTGGGATCTTCTAGCTGTGAGGCAACAGCTCCAACCTCAAAGCCACCGTGCCGCCAATATTCTTGCCATTGCACTCATAAACATTCATTATTTGTATATTATATGACACCTAAATAAATCCTTGTCATTTGATTTGTGGATTATACGTCACGTGACATTCATTATTTGCCCCATTGCACGATGACGTCGTTGCACCGTGCATTTTTGGGCTATCCGTTTCGGACTATTGCACGATGACGCAAGGTACCGTGCATTTTTTTTTAACTATCTGCCACCAGTTCATAAAAATGCGTCCGGTTAGAAGCTCACGCAGTGTCCCCGGGGATATCTTTCGTCGTAGAAGCGCTGTCAGATGAAGAATTGGACACGTTCATTTTGCTCCGCTGTGGCTTTCGCGGACCTCAGCGTGTGTAGACGGGTCGCATGCCAGGCGGGTAGAGCGCCGTCTGTGTCCCGTTGCCCGCGGCTTCCCGTTCTGCGAAGAAACACGTCCAATTTTAAGTAAAATATCAAATGACGCGGATCTATTTAGGTGTCATATAAAAAAAATAATGAATGTTGTAATTCGTGCAATGGAAAAAATATTTTCATTCGGTGAAAGATGGAATGTTCCATTCAACTCTGCTGCCGCCTCATTGAATGGAGCAATATTCTTACCATTGCACTCACAAACATTCATTATTTGTATAATATAGTTTATATGTATTATAGCGTTATAATAAAATGTGCAACTTGTTTTTCCAGAAAAAAATGTGTTTTAATACTACAATATATGTGATCTTTAACATGTAATTAACAGAAATTTGGCCTAATTTTCCAAATGTGGCCCGCAGGTCCCAAACTGGGTCCCTGGTATAAGGTGTCAGCTTCCACTGCAGCTCAGTGAATTAATATTTTTTAAAATAAAAAAAAAAAAAGAAAGTGTTTTCTGATGATGATGATGAGTGTTGTTGTTGCTGGGATGATGTATTTGGAGCGGTGGCAGTAACGGGCTGCCGATCAGACGGAGGCCGACCGCAGCTGGGAATCCATGCCGGGTTTTCCGCTCCGCTCCTCCGTCCAGCGCCGACGACGAGTTTTTTGGCCAGCAGAGGCTGCAGGCTGCGCCTGGTGGAGGCAGAGTGAGCGGGGCTGCCCTCAATGGATTGACAGGAGAGGGATTTACATTTTAAACGGCCGTCGCGCTCCGTAAAGACAACACGGCGCACGGCGATTCCTCCGGGCCCGTGCACGGCGCTGCTCCTGTCGCGTCTACATGTCACCGTCGCTGAAAGGATCCGACTTGCCAGCGGTCTATATTTGCCGACGAGGTCTGGCCGCGTCGCTGGAGCGGAGTATTATTAGCGCTTCAGACCGCGCAACTGTCTCTTTCTGGTATGTAAAGCATTTCGGAGACGTGTCCATAAAACCGATCCGACAACAAAACACGAGGCAAAAGTCACGGTTTTTTTTTTTTTTAATGTTTGACGCGTTGGGGTTTATGCGTAAACGCCGCTGTAAATGACAGCGGTCAAGTGCAATAACAATAATAATGGTAATAAAGTGCGGCGTTGTGTGCGTTTTTTTACGCGGTAATAATCCCCTCTTCCGCCAGTCTACGACGAAAACAGGATCCGACCTCCGGCCAGAGCCCACTACTCAACGAGTCTGCCTTTAAAAACTGCTGAGACACTCACAAAACTCGACCAAACGCTTATGTGTCCTCTGTTTTATGTCGTCTTTATTCAAAATATGCATAACTGCATTATGGATTGTCTTTATTGAGGCCAGCTGCATGGCCCCTTGGTCGTCCGAGTATTTCAGGCGGGGCAAAAATGGCATTTCCAGCTGCCAAAAACGAACACAATCCACGTTAAACTTTCAGCTTTGTAGATTGTAGATCGTCCACTTGTTTCTCGTGCTTTTGTATGTTTGACCTGAATGTTGTACTGATGTTATTGTGTATTTTCATTTTGTTTGCTCTCCATAGGTCATGTATTGCCATTTCACAAAAAAAATACACCGCATCATAAATTCATGAGCTCCAGAAATAAAAAGGCATAAAAGTGGAGGAATTTTAAAAGAAAGAAAGAAGCTGTGCGCTAAATAAAAGATAAAAGTTCACCTGGCTCTCATGCTGGCAGCCGAAAATCCTCCTTTGCACACCCTCAGCCATGCCTGCTTCGACCAAACGCACCAGGAGACAGGCACCTGCTACGCGACAGAATGGCCAGAAAGTTATTAGCACCAAGAGGAAAACCTGTAACTCCAATAAAACCAAAGGTCGAGCCAGCGAAAGGCTCCAGAAGACGCCATCGGAACCTAAAAGGTCAACCACCAGATCCCAGACACAGTCGGGCCAAAGGCCCCGAGGAAGAGGAGTTCGTGTGCCTGCTGGTCGGGGTGCCGGGAGGTCCCCTGGCAGGGTTAACCATGCCCTAAATGCAACCGGGTCTGCAAGGCTTAGGCGGCTGAGCACTGTGCCAGACCACTGTGTTGAGTTAGAACACCAACTAGGGCGAAGGAGGTCCCTGCGCGGCGCGCGGGTGGCTGCTGCTCCCTGCCAGTCTCAGAAGTCATGCGGAGGAGGGAGAAACAGCAGAGGGAATGCAAGCGTGAGAACAGCAGCACGCCCAGGAAACAGGAAAAGGCAGCTTTCCAACACCACCAACTTGATGCATAATGAGGAAAATGAGAAACCAGACACCTGTGACGGGGAGGGAATCCCTCCGATTACGCTTCAACCTGATGTCGATGCCCCTCCTTATGTGAAAGATAAGGTTCAAGGCATCAACAATGCAAATGAGGGTAGCTCTCTTAAAGCTAATTCGCCACCGTGCAACGACACACTGGAAGACTGCGTGCACATCAGAGAAGGCCGTACTAAGACCGAGCAAGTCGAGAAGGTTATCAGTGATGGGGAGCTGAAGTGCACAGTCGGAGGCCTCGTGGGTGATGGTGTTGATGAACAGCAAAGACTCTGCAGGGACGAAACTAAAGATAGCACCTCTCAACTTGCTGCTGCCTCGCAGGAGACACAAGATGAGGGAAATGACAGAAATAAGCTTGATCGTCTCGCTAGTAACGGTAAGCAAGATGAGGCCGGTCAAGAGGAAGGTGATGTGCTGGACTCAAAAGTGAAAATGACAGACAAACGTCCCGATAGTGAGTGGAAAGCGAGGACGAAGAATTTAGAGGCAGTTGGGAGAATTGGCGAGACTGTGGAGGGGATTGTTGAGACGAAGCATAATCGTGACGGAGAAGAGGGAGTGGGAAAAGAAAAGGGGGAAGATCTTTGCATCGGTCCTGCTGACTCCCACACCAGTGCTCCACCCTCTCAGCCTCCACACTCTAGTGATGTACTGACGGCGCAGACGGAACCACCTGCAATGGTGCAAGCGTTACCTAACACAGCTACCTCAAGCCCCACCAAAGCCCCCTCCCTCTCACAGTCACTTGAAGTAGAGGTTACAAAAGAGAAGCGCCCTACTGTTCACGGTGCGAAACTCCAGTCCGCCTGGTCCTCGGCTGTTCCTGAGACTGGCCTGGCCAAACTGGTGAGACGAACTACGCCGGTTATCATCTGTAACGAGTTCCTGAAATCAAGGGATTCGAGGCAGGCACGGCCACACCAGCTGCACAGCTTAGAGGCTCCTCCTCAGACAGATAGACGAGCCTTCACACCAGCAGAGACGCAGACCAAAGACAGTCAGACCAATCAAGAGCCATTGGCGCACCACAGCCAAGAAGAGACTTCACCATCTATGTCACGAGTCCCTCGGTTAAGCACAACCGCCCTTACCGCTGAGAGTGAGCCAAACCTGGATGAAGACAGCGTCATGTTAGCAGTAACGGAACAGGACTCGGTGCCAAGGATCTCGACTCTATCTCTGGACAGTACCTTGTCATGGTCCTGCAGCTCGGACAGCACACGCTCCTCTCTTTCCTTTGATACCGAGTCAGAGGCAGGGTGTGACGAGTCTAGCGCCTCCATTCTGCTGGGCTCATGTGGTCCAGATGGGGCCGGTTTGCCATCTGGGACCTGTCCGAAGCAACACAAGAAGGAGAGGAAGAAGCGGAACCAGTGCGGGACATGTGAGCCATGCCTGAAGAAGGTCAATTGTGGACAGTGTAGCTGCTGCCTGAACCGGAGGACCAGCCACCACATCTGTAAGCTGAGGAAGTGCGTCAACCTGAGGAAGCGAAGCTCTTCAACTCTTCATACACTCTCTGCTGCGCAAGTAAGTTTGATTTCTTTTAAACAACAAAGCATCGGATGTTTATCGCCATCAAGTAGTAAAGTAACTCCCTCTAGGAGTCACAAGTGATTTGAGTGCTGTTTGACTGAATATTATGGCATTTTACTGAATTTTAGTGGTATATTTTACTGAACTGTTGTGAATCCAAAAATAAAAGTGGGTGTTCCTGTCTGATAACAGTGCTTTTGATCTCTGAGGTTTCTCACGTGCCCATCAGCAACAGTGATGATCCAACATTCAGGGAGCCAGACAGCTGAAAGAGACGGTTCTAGTTTCACTTTTCAGTTTCCTTGGTTGGTTTTAACCATCGTCATACAACCTGCCGTACCTTTGTGGTTGGTCGTGTTAAATATTGTAGGAATATATGAGTGGTAAACCTGGCAGTACTTGTGTATTTGTGTTTGTGTGTCTAGAGTATGCAACCCCAAATCAAAAAAAGTTGGGACCATATGGAAACTGTAAATAAACACACAGTGATCCTTACATTTACTTTGACTTCTGTTTCATTGCAGACAGTATGAACCCAAGATATTTCATGTTTTGTGTGCTCACCTTCATTTCATTTGTTAATATACATCCATTCCTGCATTTAAGGCCTGCAACACATTCCAAAAAAAGTTGGGACGGGGCCAGTTTATTCTAAATATAAGGATTAAACCATCACTTTTACAGCCAGTTTTCTTCAGACGAGTCAGGGGATGGATACATGAACATTTCCAAGTCACCGAATATGTCTTGGACTTCATTTACATCAATCATTATGAAATACAAACCGTATGGTACTGTATGGGAAATCTGTGTCAAGAAGGCAGTTCTCAAAAATTGAGTGCTGGAAGGTGAGGGAAGCTACCAAGACGCCCAGACAGCTCTGAAGGAGTTACAGGCTTCTGTGGTTGTGGTTGGAGAAACTGTGCATCGTGCAACGTTTGTCTGTTGCATCACCAGTTATACAGCTTCAGCTGGATGTATATTAACAAATGAAATGTTGACCACACAACACTTGAAATATCTTGGGTTCAAACTGTCTGCAATGAAATAGAAGTCAAAGTAAATGTAAGGATCACTGCTGGTTTTTTTTTTCCCCCATTTGCATTTTCCATATTGTCCCAACTTTTTCTGATTTGGGGGTTGTAGATCAGGAATGAATGCATACATGACCAAGAGGGAATAGCATGTGTAAAGATGTTCTGTATTAAAGGGGAAGCTGCTGTCACATGACCTGCAGCAGCTCAGCACGAGGTTGGAGTGACTGTTTCTTTGTGTGCAGTTTTGTGTGTGTGTGTGTGTGTGTAATCCATAGTTGCACAAGCAAGACAACATGTTATGTTATGAGGTGGATATGATGGCTGTGCGTGCCTGGCCTGCCATGGCTATGTCTAATGTTAGGTTCCGGCCCTCCGCAAACCGCACCAGGATAAAGCGCTTATGGATAATGAATGGATGGATGTCTCGTGCAAAACAGGTCAGCAGACCTCCTGAGAAATATTACGTGGCTGCCCCTTGCCGGAGTTTGTAACAGTTCACACTTAATGATGCAGATATTTTACTCAGCAGTAAGTAGAGCCCAAAACGGGGCTAAAGGGAGGTAAATGATAGATTTAGATTTGTCCAAAGGTTGTGCAGCACATTGGTACAAGTAGTTAGCGTGCTTGGTTCGAGGTCTACCTGTGCACCACTCTCCTTGTCAGGGAGTACGGTAGTACTCCCTTTGTAGGGATGACGCAGATTTAAAATGGCCGCCGCATCAAACATGTACAAAGCTCAACGTTGAAAACACGGCAAAAAGCTTATCAGAAGGCTTTATAACCATCTACCTTTCATTTACGAGCGTTTCCAATGGTAGCCAGCCTATCCGCGTCGGTAAAAAGCATCGGAGAAGCGACCGATCGCCATGTTAGAAAACGCCGTTTTCCACTTCTTCTTTCTTCTTTCTTCTTCTTTCTTTCTTCCTCAGCACGGCTAGCGCGATAACCAAAGCAGCTATGACAACGAGAGTTACACGAAACTCTTTGCCTTTGTCTTGGGCAGT
>OMMV01226187.1:0-22119 GCA_900302635.1 Chatrabus melanurus | reverse complement strand
TTATCCAGTCCTAATGACATCCCGATATCCTTGCTGTAGATCCTGGTGAGTCAATGTCAGTGCCAGTTATTCGATGTCTTGCTCACTCCTGGCGTACAACTTGATGTCATCCATGTACAGGAGGTGGCTGATGGTTACTCCACTCCTGAATCAAGATCTGTATCTGCTCTTTGTGATGAGCTGGCTGAGGGGGCTGAGGCCTATACAGAATAGCAGCGGGGACAGTGCATCACCTTGGTATATTCCGCACTTGATGGTGACTTGTGCAGTCGCCTTGGAGTTGGCCTCCAGGGATGTCTTCCACAGTCCCACTGTGTTCCTGGTGAAGGTTATCAGTGCTCCATTAGCCTTGTATAGTGCCAAGCACTCCAGTATCCATGTGTGGGACATTGAGTCATAAGCTTTATTGTAGTCAATCCAGGCCGTGCTCAGGTTGGTCTGCCTGGTCTTAGAGTCCTGGTGTACTGCTCTATCAACCAGTAGCTGGTGCTTTGACCCTCTGGTATTGTTTCCAATGCCCTTCTGAGTGATGCTCATGTGTTGACTGATGTGCCTACTCAACTTGGTTACCATGATACCTGAGAGGAGCTTCCATATTGTGGAGTGGCAGGTAATCAGCCAGTAGTTTGAGGGTGTCATACCCTTGTAGGGATCTTTCATGATCAGGATTATTCTGCCTTGTGTTAGCCAGTCTGGGTGAGTACCTGTTCTTCGTAACTGACTTATTTGTGCTGCTCGGCACTCATGGAGTGCTGTTAGCTTCTTCGGCCAGTAGGCGTGGAGCCTAATCAGGTCTTGATGAATTTGTCGGACTACACATGGTTCCATGTATTGAAAGACGCTATTTGAAAGCAAACAATTTTGAGGGTAATTGAAACCCATGTCCCGTCACAAATCATGAAATGAAATTAGTGGGAAGGAGCGAAAGAGCATGTACTTGCTACAGTTGACCATGTCAGGCCGGTCAAACAATGGGAATTGAAGAAGCTAATAATTTACATAGTTATACAACTGCCAATGAAACATCTATTCTTCCATGTGCAATAATGGTAGTTGAGCCCAGGCATCAAACAGCACACCACTAATATTATTCCTGGCATGTGTCGGAAAGCCATAAATGTATGTGAAGCCACAGACCAAGGAGCAATGTCTTCAGCATTTGCAATGAAGCCACCACCCTCAAAGGCTAACCCAAAGCCAGCGGAAAAAGAATAACTGGAGAAATGCACATGCCTTGCTGAAAAGATAATTGAGAAAGGCTGTCAGACATAGACATGGCCCTTCTGCTGCAAAATTGGCCCCTCCAGCCCCTGACTTGGAAAATCCTTGCTCCGCAAATACAGACAGCCTTTTTTTCTGTCAATACTGAAAGGTAGAGACCCAAAAATCAAACAGGCAAACAGGTGATAAGACATTAATGAAACAGATACCAGCGAATAACTCACATGAATAGGAAGGATCTTCTTCAATGCAGACAGGCTAAATGTTTCTGGTGGTAATTATTAAAATAAACTGTGCAAAACAGTGATGCTGCCGGATGGTAAAAGCAGCACACAAGTGCTTGTGTGGATATATTTTGAGTGGAGGTAGGTGCTGAATTTTTAGCTAGTTTTAGAGGGTGTTAGGCTGGTTTTGATGTGCAGACCTGGTAACCCAGCCCAGGGTCAGAGTTGAAGGCAACATCATGTCACCACTGCTAAATGGTGATTTCACTACCTGAAAGGAAGATCGGACTCGATAGAGGTGAGACAGGTGGTGAGGCCGCACACTTATTGTGATAATTTGGAGGTAACCTGAATGAAAACCTGGATGGGCGGAAGAGCCGCAGCGTGTTGAGCGGAGTGGCAGTGTCCCATCGGTGAGAGTGGAGCGGAGAAGAAGCAGCTGACATAGAGGGCTGAAGGCCAGGCTTGGATCTGTCCATCAGAGGGCGGAATCCAGGAGACAGCAGGAGACAGTGGCAGCAGGTGGTGGAACAGTGCTGAACTTCCACTGTTGACTCGGCGGACTGGCAGTGTCACACCGGTAGTCACTTCCTGTTTTATTTTGTAGGTCTCTTGTCTTGTGTTTCTTTCCTCTGCTTTCTTCCTGTCACCAGCTGTTGCCTCCCACTCAATTTAACCTCTCATCTCTCGTTCACTCTTCGCTAGATTGTCTCGTAGCATCATGCAGAGCTTTCCTGCGTTCCTTCTCGTGTTTGTCTTCCTGGTTCCCGACCCTGGCTTCATCTCTTTGGTGCTGAGTTCTTGCCTGCCTCTCTGGACATCGGGACTTGGTTGGACTGTCTCTCTGGTTTGGACCCATTGCCTGTTTACTGACACTAACTGGTTTCCCCTTAACGGTTATCATCTGCTTTGTGAAACCTCTGCGTTTGATTATATTAAAGACTCGTTTTACCGCTTACCTGTGTGTCTTCCTGCTCTGGTATCCTCGGCTGAACAACATCCATTACATTACAATCTACCCATGACCGACCCTGCAGGAAGCAACCCGATTTGGGAGGCCATCCGGAACCAAGGATGTCGGTTACACTGGCAAGAGGAGCAGCTCAGCGGCATTCATCAGTGCCTCCAGGAGCTCCACGCACAACAAGGTGCATTATTGGACCAGATAAGACTGCTAACTAGCCACAAGTCGGTCCAAACAGTTTCTGCGGACGCTCCTGCTGCTTCGGTTCTGGCTCATCCATCGGCGCCACAGGAGCTTCTCCACTGACAGCCGTCAGAAACAAGCCCAGGCTCCCACCAATTTCAAGGTATGATGGTGACCCAGCCACCTGTCGTTCGTTACTCGCCCTCTGCACTCTAATTTTTGAATTACAGCCTAGTTCTTACCCGACCGAAAGGTCCCGAGTGGCGTTTATCATTATGCACCTGGAGGGAAGAGCACATGAATGGGCTGTGGCAGAGTGGCTCCGGGGGGCACCTATTTGTAATTCGGTGGAGGATTTTTCGGCTGCCATGAGGTTGATTTTTGAGACAACTGTGCCAGAGACTGACGCCGCTTTCTGCCTGTCAACCCTACGCCAGGGAAGTGATCCCCCACTTCTGCACCTTGCCGGCTGACAGCGGGTGGAATGAGACGGCGCTCCGAGGTGCGTTTGTGGCCGGATTGTCTGACGCTGTAAAAGACTACCTTGTACCCTTCGATCTGCCTAAGACCTTTGAGGACGTCATAGCACTGGCAATAAAAATAGTTCAGCGATTAGAGGAAAGACGTTCTGAGAAAGAACCTCGCAAGCCTCCACACCACTGGTGGCGCACTTCTCTTCCCACAGTCATCGCGCCGGTAGTCACTTCGACCGGCTCACTAGCAGCTTCGCTAGCTCCTCCTAATGGTCAGGAGAAACCCATGCAGTTGGGAAGGTCCCAGTTGTCTCCAGAAGAGTGTCAATGGCTTCTACGGTGTGGTTTGTGTATTTATTTTGGACAGTCAGGCCATTTAATTGCCAACTGTCCACTCAGGTCTGTAAGCCCTACAAACTCATGTCAGATCATGAACCATTCTGTCAGTGTTCCCAGTATTAGTCGTCCTCTCATTCATGCCTCTTTGCAGTTCGCGTCAGACCCGTTGAGTGTGGGAGTGCTACTGGACTCTGGTGTGGATGAAAATTTAATGGACCAGAACTTCGTGGAACAACTGGAAGTTCCACTCGTCACTCTTCAGAAGCCATCAATGAGCAATGGGCCTTGATGGTAGGTAGACTGCTGGCTTTGACAACCCACAAGACTGAGCCTCTTAGGCTGATCATGCCAGGTAACAACTCTGAACTGGTCTCTTTTTACATCGTAACCTCTCCACTGAACCCGGTGGTGTTGGGCTACTCATGGCTACAAGCTCACAATTCCCAAGTGTCCTGGTTTTCAGGCCAGATCATGGGCTGGTGTTCTGCAACCTGCTTGTCTCGTCAAGAGAGGGTTACCTCCTCTCAGGTCCAGCAGGCTAACGATCCACCACCAGATCTCTCAGGAGTTCCTGAGGAGTATTTAGATTTAAAAGAGGTGTTCACTAAAAGTCGAGTCTCTGCACTCCCACCGCACCTGGCCTACGACTGTGAGATTCACATGTTACCTGGTGCTTCTCCACCTAGAAGACGCCTATATTCTCTCTCCAGACCTAAGTGCCAGGCAATGGATACATACAATCAGGAGGGATTAGCTGCAGGCATAATTCGCCCGTCTTCCTCTCCAGCAGGAGCAGGGGTTTTTTTCATTGAAAAGAAGGACAAAACTCTTAGGCCATGTATTGACTATAGATAGTTGAATGAAATAACTGTTAAAAACAAGTACCCTCTTCCCCTCCTATCTTCTGCTTTCAAACAAGTACATGAGGCTACTATGTTCACAAAGTTGGATCTGTGCAATGCGTACCATTTGATACGAATAAAGGAGGGAGAAAAATGGAAGACGGCTTTCAATACCCCTAGTGGACATTATGAATATTTAGTTATGCCTTTTGGACTGACTAATGTGCCTGCTGTGTTTCAATGTCTGGTAAACGATATACTCTGTGATTTCTTGAACCTCTTTGTTTTTGTGTATCTAGATCAAGGGTGCCCAATACGTCGATTGCAAAGGTAGTGTGGGTAGATTGCATGGCATTAAAAAAAATTAGATGTTAGCCAATCATCCTTCCTCACTATGGCATTTGCCACTTGATTGATGTACTGGGCAGCCAGTCTGAGATCTCATCCTTTCTAACAAACGGGTCACCACGCATGTATAAGATCTCATTTTGGGTCACTACATATGAATGGTAAACCATGCACACTAAAACTCCAGCGAGCTAATTAGCGAGCTAGCAGTTCTACTACTAAAGAAAGGGTATAAAAATGAGTGGGGGAGCCGGACCAAGTAAGAAATCAAAAACTTACCACTTCCATCCGGAATGGGAGGAGTTTTTTTTCACGATGTCATATTCGAAGTGCGTTTGTCTGATCTGCCAATCTGCCATCGCTATTCCGAAGAAGGGAAATGTGGAGCGGCACTTTCGGACTGTTCATAAAAACTATGACACGGACTTCCCTCTGAAAAGGGAGCTACGAAAGAGAAATGTGAAGGAACTAAAATCACAGTTGTCCGGACAGCAGTCATTTTTCTCACACCTGACCTCAAAAGCAAAGGCAGCCACCGAAGCGTCCTTCCGGGTGAGTCACTCCATCGTTAAGCACAAGAAGTCCTTCCAAGATGGAGAGATGATAAAAGAGGCATTTGTTGAAGCAGCTGACTCGTTGTTTCGGGACTTTAAAAACAAACCGGAAATATTATCTGCAATCAAAGCTCTCCAGCTATTGAGAAGTACAGGTACGCAGCGCTGTGAAGCCATGGCTGAGGATTTGACACACAAGCTTTGGAAGGACATTGCAGACTGTGAGTGTTTCTCATTGTAAATGGACGAGTCTACAGACATAACAGCCCAGTTGTGCATTTTTATTCGGATGGTGCTTACCAATATGATTGCAATAGAGGAGCTGTTAACAATACTGCCCATGAAAAAACATAGGCGGGAAGAGGACATGTTTCAGTCTTTCAAAAACTTTATTGAGAAAACCCAGTGTGCAAGTTGGTGTCAATCACCACGGACGGTGCACCTGCAATGATTGGCCACGTGAATAGATTTATTGCCAAGTGCAGGGAGGATGATGCTTTCCCTGACTTCCTTAATTACCACTGCATAATACACCAACAAGCATTATGTGCAAAAATGCTAGACATGAAAGAGATAATGGAAGTGGCAACGTAGATCGCCTGTTCTATTCGAGCTAGATCTCTTCAAAGACGGCTCTTCCATGGCCATCTGAAAAAGGATGACGGCGGCCACTCTGAGTTGTTGCTACACACTGATGTGAGATGGCTCAGTCGGGGGAAATTTCTGCAGAGATTCCGAGCGCTCTGTCAAGGAGTTTCTCCTTGTCGATAAACATGCAGAATACAAACAACTAAATGACGATCAGTGGCTACTGGACTTGGCATTTTAAGCGATCTGACCAACATGTTGAATGAGCTTAATTTAGAGCTGCAAGGAAAACACAAAACCGTGGTCAATATGATCAGCTCAGTTAATGCTTTCAAACGAAAAATGCAACATCTGGCCTCAAAGCTGCAGCGCCATGATTTGGGCAACTTCCAAAACCTCACGTCAGAGCTGGAGATGCAACGGAAGGTGTGTGCGCAACTTGACAGTGTGCTACACAGAGCAGATTGACAATTGCCTGTCAGAGTTTGACAAATGCTTTCAAGACTTTGCTTTACTTGAGCCAGTCGCTACATTTATGTGCTACCCATTTTGGGAAGATCCTGAGGTTGATTCACTTCCATTAAAAATTGCAACGCTGTTCCATCTGAACTCATCTAAAGTGGAGGATGAGATTTTGACACTACAAACAGACATTGAGCTGAAATCCAGAGCTCATGGGCAGTTCTGGAACTTACAGATGAAAGGCACCCAAACATGAGGAAATGTGCTACCTCCTTGACTGCATTATTCGGCTACACTTATTTATGTGAGTCAGCCTTTTTCCCACATGAAGATTGTTAAGTCAAAAGACCGTTGTACCATGACTGATGATCATTTGAGGCTGCTTGAGGCTGGCTACCAGCAGCTACTGTCTGGACTATGCAACCCTGGCTGATTCCATTCAGTGCAAGTCATCAGAGTAAGGTAAGGACCAACAATGTACAGAGGGTCCATATGGGTTCATGCAGTTACTGTTGTAGTTATGTTGGGAAGTGGTTGGTTTTTTGAGTCTCTCTCTCGCTCTCTTCCTGTTTTCATCAGTGGAGCTGATTATCAGGAACACCTGCAGTGGCTGCACAAATGTTTCACATCACTGGGACACTTTAAGAAGCCTGGCATTTCAGTCAACCGTGCCAGATTATTATTGCTTCCAGCATGGTAATGTGGCCAATTACTCTAAGTTCATAGCTTAGTTGTTCTCCAGTCGGTTTTTTTCCCTTCTTTGCCCTCGTGTGATTTTTGTTGCTCTATCTAACCCTGTGATTTTTGTCCACTCTATGTTCCAGTCTGCAGCCACCACCAGCTCCACTGGGCCCCCTGGTTCCTGGCAGTCAACTCCTAACCTTCCGGTGTCGTCTCCTCCCTTGCCTCAGCACTCCATTGCACCATTTCATCTGTGTAAATAAATCCTGTCAATTTGAAACTGCTCTACTGCATTCGAGTCCTCTTGGTTCCCTGTTCCACAACAGAATAAGCTTTCCATCATGGACTCGGCAGGGGCAGACAAGGTCCACCAATCATTGTCCTCCCAGGGACAGTTACTCGGACAACATGACCAGCAAATCCAGAGTTTATTGGACAACAGCCCAACATGGCCGCTCAGGTATCTCAACTCTGCACTCAGATATCCACCCTCACTAGTGAATTAGCACAGCTCACTCCTATAGTTAGTTCTCTGCCACCACCTGCACCTGTAGCACCTAGCCTACCCAGTTTTCCCCAACCCGAGTCATATGTCTGCAATCCCGAACTGTTTTCAGGAAATTTAGACACCTGCTCATCATCCATTACAGTGTTCAATAGTATTTTCCCAGAGACCCAGAACTTTTTCAACTGATGAATCAAAGGTAGCTTACCTTACCAGTTTGCTCAAGGGGGACACGCTTGCGTGGGGGCAGTGCTATGGGAAAGACAGTCTCCAATCCTGGATTCTTATTCCACCCTTGTTAACGAACTCCGCAAAGTTTTTGACCATCCATTGCGTGGGCATTTGGCCTCCCAAAGATTATTTAACGTCCGCCAGGGCACCCGCAGCGTCGCGGAGTATTCCATTGACTTCCACATCTTAGCGGAATGAATTGGGCTGGGATTCCACGGTGCTGCACGACACATTTGTTAACGGTTTGGCGGAGACAATGAAGGATGAGCTGGTGGCCCGGGACGTGCCCCAGAAGCTGGACGACCTGATTAGCCTTAGCATTCGGCTAGATGAACTTCCACTCATCTCCTTACGGATTTTCCCTCTCGCTCCACTGGTGATGCACTCTCTGTTGCTCCGGCGCCGATTAACACCTGAGGATCTTGGGAGGAGAGTGCATCTTGGCAGGAGAGTGCAGCTAATGCAGCAGCAAAGGTCACATTCTGAGAAATTTCCCAGTTCGGCCAAAAGCCAATACTCGCCAGTAAAAACAGGGTTACTGGTGAGCCATATTAACTCTTCTGGTATCACACATTCCAAACACAAATCCCTGCCATTATTCATGTTGATAACAAACCCATTTTTCTTGACACTAAAGTAATATCCTAGAATAACATCACTATTGAAGAACTGCCTTCCCCGATCAGCGTGAAAGCACTGGATGGCTTTACTCACTACTATTACTCATCGCACGGTCCCCATTCACCTTGTTACCTCTGGCAACCACCACGAACAGATTAAATTTTTTGTATACACTTCCTCAGCACCATTGTTATTGGATATTCTTGGCTCATTATTCATAATCCCCATATTGACTGACCGACTGGGTCAATTTCCCAGTGGAGCGAGACGTGCTTGTCAAATTGTCTTAGATCCGCTATTCCAGTTTCCACGTCTTCTGCCCCATCCAAATCTCCTGATTTGAGTTCAATCCCACCAGAATATCATGATTTGGCAGGTGTCTTCAGCAATGATAACGCTCTGTCACTTCCACCTCATCGCCCGTATAACTGCCCCATCGATTTACTCCCGGGGGCACCTTTACCATCTGGTCTCTTGTACAGCCTTTCCTGCCCGGAGAGAGAATCGATGGCGCAATACAACCAGGATTCTTTAATCGTGGGCCTCATTCGGCCATCATCTTCTCTGCTAGGTGCCGGCTTCTTCTTCGTTGAGAAGAAGGACGGCACCCTCCGACCTTGTATTGATTTTCGTGGACTCAATAACGTAACCGTTAAAAGTAAATATCCCATTCCCCTCCTCAGTTCAGCCTTTGAATCCCTTCATGGGGCCACTATTTTCACTAAACGCGACCTCCGTAATGCCTACCATCTCGTCCGAATCTGTGAGGGAGATGAGTGGAAAACGGCCTTCAATACACCATAAGGCCACTTTGATTATTTGGTCATGCCTTTTGGTCTGACCAATGCTCCCGTGATTTTTCAGGCTTTAGTTAATGATGTTCTGCGGGATTTTCTTAATCGGTCCTTCTTTGTCTATTTATACAACGTTTTGATTTTCTCCAAGGATCTCACAGAACATCAGAAACACGTCCGTCCTCCAGCATTTGTGAGAAAATAGACTCTTTGTTAAAGCTGAAAAATGCGTTTTCCACCGATCCTCTGTTACTTTCTTAGGCTTTGTTATCAATCAAGGACAAATCAAACAAGATCCCAAAAAGATGTGTGCCATCGTTGACTGGGCAGTTCCAGTTAATATTATACAGCTTCAACGTTTTCTAGGTTCTGCAATTTTTTACAGAAAGTTCATCAGTAATTACAGTCAGGTACCCGCCCTATTAGCATCCCTCGCTTCTTCCAAAGTTTGTTTTCATTGGTCCCCTGTAGCAGATCAGGCTTTCCACAAACTTAAACAATTAATTTCCACAGCCCCAGTTCTTATTGAGCATGACCCTGACCGCCAGTTCATTGTGGAGGTCGATGCTTCTGACACCAGGATCGGGGCAGTACTTTCCCAGCTAGGCACTGATAACAAACAGCACCCTTGTGCTTTCTTTTCGCGGCATCTGACCCTGGCTGAGTGAAATTATGGTGTTGGCAACAGGAGGAATGGCGGCACTGGTTGGAAGGAACAAGAGTTCCATTCATTGTAGGGACAAACCATAAGAACCTATCTTACATACAAACAGCAAGAAGACTCAACCCTCGCCAAGCCAGGTGGGCCCTATTTTTTGCACGGTTCAGTTTCACCATCACTTACCGACCTGGATCCAAGAACACTAAACCGGACTCTCTCACCCATCAATTCACCACTACCACTGACTCACTGGTCCCTGAACCGATTATCCCTTCAGCTCTAGTTGTGGGTAACCTCACTTGGGATGTTGAACGAGTTGTCAGAGACGCCCAACATCAGTGTCCTGACCCAGGTGGGGGCCATCCTGGTCATTTGTTTGTTCCACCCCCAGCCATCTCATCTGTTTTACAGTTTTGTCACTCATCCAAATTATCATGTCACCCAGGGATTCACCGCACTTTGGACACTGCAAAAAGACACTTCTAGTGGCCCAATATGGCTGCAGACGTCAGAGATTTTGTTTTGGCCTGCTCACTCTGTGCTAGAGGGAAATCCGTACACCAACCTCCCTCAGGACTGCTTCACTCCTTGCTCATTCCTAGTCGCCCCTAGTCCCATATATGCCTGGATTTCGTCACTGGACTGCCTGTATCCAAGGGGTTTACTGCCATCCTGACCATCGCAGACCGCTTCTCAAAAGCCGTCCACTTTGTCGCTCTCCCCAAGCTCCCCTCAGCCCGGCAAACTGCTGACCTCCTGGTCCACCATGTTTTCCGTCTGCATGGCATCCCTTTGGACGTGGTCTCTGACCGGGGCCCCCAATTCACGTCTCATGTCTGGAAGGAGTTCTGCACGGCTCTAAGTGCCATGGTCAGCCTCTCATTGGGGTTCCATCCCCAATCCAACGGCCAGGCGGAACAGGTTAACCAGGAATTGGAGTCCACCCTGCATTGCATCACAGCTGCCCATCCCACCTCCTGGAGTGACCATTTGCTCTGGGTAGAGTATGGCCATAACTCCCAGGTGAGCACGGCTACAAGCCTGACCTCTTTTGAGTGCTCGCTGGGTTTTCAACCACCTCTCTTCCCAGCCCAGGACGGGGATGTGGCTGTTCCATCTGTCCAAGCCCATCTCCACCGTTGTTGTAGGGTTTGGCGGACTGCCCGTTCCACCCTGCTCCACTCCAGGGACCGTTCCCAGCGCCATGCAGACCATTGCTGCACCCGGCCCCCATCTACCGGCCTGGGCAGGAGGTTTGGTTGTCTGTTGAAGGCGGAGGTGCACAAGCTTGCCCCACATTTCCTGGGATCATTCATGGTGGACCAGATTATCAACCCTGCTGCAGTCAGGCTGCGTCTGCCCTGCTCCCTTCAGATCCACCCGGTGTTTCATGTCTCCCACCTACGACCGGTCCATTCCAACCCTTTGTGCCCTCCTGCCAACCTCCCTTGTCCCGCCAGGGTTGTGGATGGCCATCCGACCTTTACTGTTCATCGCCTCCTGGACGTTCGTCGCCGGGGCCGGGATCTCCAGTATCTGGTGGACTGGGAGGGTTATGGCCCTGAGGAGCATTCCTGGGTTTCCCACTCCCTTGTCCTTGACCCATTGCTTGTTCGGGATTTCCATCGCCTCCACCCTGACAAGCCTAGTGGGTCACCGGGTGGCTCCCATTGGGGGGGGCCCTGTTGTGTTTATGTGGGGAAGGGGTTAGTTTTTGTGTGTGTCTCTCTCTCTCTCTTGCTTCCTGTTTTCACCAGTGGAGCTGATTATCAGGAACACCTGTGGTGGTGCATACCTGTTTGACATCACCGGGACACTTTAAGAAGCCTGGCGTTTCAGTCAACCGGTGCCAGATTATTATTGCTCCCAGTGTGGTAACATGGCCAATTACTCTAAGTTTCCAGCTTAATTGTTCTCGTGTTTTTGTTCTTCTTTGCCCTTGTGTGATTTTTGCTCTATCTAACCCTGTGATTTTTTTGTCCACTCTTTGTTCCAGTCTGCAGCCTTTGTTCCAGTCTGCAGCTACCACCAGCTCCACTGGGCACCCTGGTTCCTGGCAATCAACCCGTACCCTTCTGGTGTCGTCTCCTCCCTTGCCTCAGCACTCCATTACACCATTTTCATCATTTTAAATAAATCCTGTCATTTGAAACTGCCCTACTGCATTCGAATTATCTTGGTTATCTGTTCCATAACACAAACACACAGAACTGCAGAACTGCAGAACTGCAGAACCGCAGAACCGTTTGATCACTGCAGGTGCAAACTCGCTTCGGGAGATATTGCAGTCTTGATAGTCCATGGGCCAAGCAGGTTTTCGGTACCACTTACGGTAACTAAACAGCACCTACAATCCAGCCTCAGTATACCATGGCCGACACAAAAATGTATGATAGCAATCCCAGAGTAGTAGCTATAGCCCGGTAGGGGTCAATGAAGGATTCCACAGGGGTTAAAATTTAAAAATCATCCAATCGTATTGAAAGGTATAACATATTATTTGTCTGATCATAAAGATTCCAAAAAGGTACAGTTTGGACTATGTATGAATGAATGTTATAGACTAGACACATTTATAGAAAAGGGCCCTGTATAAGGCTCTCGAAGCATTTTTTAGTAAAAGTTGGGAACCTGACTTTTTAACATAATTAAGGCATGCTGAATTCAACTAGCCCTGTTCCCAAGCTGAATTTTGAGTTTTGCAAGTTGACAATTTTGGGCACTTTCTTGGGACAGGCACTATTATACCATTTCAACAAATGCACAATGTTCACATGTACACATCTTAGAAATGTCCCATGAGTAATAGATCAAAGGTAAAGGATATATAAATATTCGTAAAAGGCCAGTTAGCTACTGCCATTACTAAAAATCTATTTTCTGCTGTGACTTTGTTACTTTGCATGCAAACCTGAGAGATAAGATGTCTAGACATAGGTGTTGAGGGCCAAGGACATTTATTAAGATATTTTAGAAATACTCAGTGCAAAGCTATTATCACAAACAGGTAAATTAGTTTTGGCCATTGCCTAAAAATCTATTTTACTTTTGAAGGACTTTTAAGTTGTTTTTCAGGTGATGTTGGTTCCAGCATAACATTTTATTTGACCTCTTTCAGCTACAAATTAAAGACCAACAAAGAGCAGTCATTCTTCTGTCTATTATTTGATGGTGCATGTGTTAAATGTAGATTTGGGGTTGTGTCAGCCTATACTACTGATTCTTTCTTGTTTGCAGGGTACAATGAATTCCATGATTAGCTAGAAGAGGCTGTCACCTGTACACTACAGACTCTATTTTCCGCCAAACGCATTAAGCCAGAACACTACAGAGCCTGTACCTTTGATCTATTGCTCAAGGGACATTTCTAAGATGCGTACATGTGAACAATCTGCATTTATTTAAATGGTATAGTAGTGCCTGTCCCAAGAAAGTGCCCAAAATGGTCAATTTGGCAGCCATGTTGTTGCTAATTAAATTATTTAAAAAAATTCAAAATTCAGCTTTGGAACAGTGCTAGTTGAATTCAGGATACCTTAATTATGTTAAAGTGAGGTGCCTGACTTTTGCTAAAATGCTTCTCGGATGCACATTTCTCAGAAACATTTCTAGTCTATTATGGAGTTATGGAGTCAAAAGAGCAAAGGTCCATTTCAGTTTGTACAGGTGTCAAAAGTTAAAGTTCCTCCAATTTTGTTTAAAAAAATTGATGCAAATTACTCGTTGAGCCAGTGGGGCTTCAAACTAGTTTGCACCATCTGTTGTGCGTAGTTATCATGTTACGGGATAACATATGTCATAGAATCCAAAGGACGTTGACCTTGATTGACCTTTACTTTGGAGACCAAGCATTCAACAGTCAAAACTATTATATTTATTAATCCTATTAGCTCAAACAATTTGCAAATAATCTGTTATACTTTTCAGTATAATTGTCACATTTTTAAATCTTATCCCCTGTGGAATCCGACATTGACCCCTACCTGACTATAGCTACCACTCTGGGAAGGCTATTATATATTTTTATGTAGGCCATGGAATACTGAGGCTAGATTGTTAAAATTGGCTTCAGGCTCATGGCCTATGAGAACCAGATTAAAGCAGGGAGTACCATTTGATCTTCAAAGGCGCCGAGTGTGAACTTGCTTTGGTAGATATTGTGGTCTGCCAAAGACTGAGACAGCCAGTTTTTAAAATTTATTTATCCATTTTTATGGGTACAAACGCATTCAGGACAGCTGTTTAACGTGTGGAGGAAAAGAAGTTTTTTTTTTTTTAACTGTCTTATTTCAATTCATTAATTTTTTTGCGATTTTTAAATGAATTCAGGACCGATCTTTTAGTGCACAGCGTGTGGCTCTACCCAGAAATTTCACACTTTTTTAAAAATGCTTTTTTTTTTCTTTTCTTTTTTTTTTACACAGAGGACAAACACATTCAAGATGGATAGACCATGTGGTCAATATGCTTACTTTCCTGGCCTAGAAAAGGGGTGGGGATGATTTTATGAAGAAAAATACAAGGAACGTTCAGCAGCTTTTCACACGCAAGATTTGGGTACATTAATTAATAATCTCATTTTTTTTAAATTGTTTTTGTTATATGTAAACAATTTTCTACATTGCCTTCCGTGATCAAAATGCATTTTTTTTTCAATCATGAATTGAGGATTGGGTGATCAAAATACACAAAAAGAACAAGCAGACCCTATAATTAAAAATTTGAACTATTTGACTTCTTACCCCATGCAAAGAATGACTTCAATGGTGACCAAAAAATGGTTCATCTGCTGAAGCAATCTGCGATTCCGTTCCTCCACGGTTTTGCTTTGTGTACATGACGACATGACCGGGTTTAAAAAAAAAATCCTCAGTCAGTAACAATTTTCAGATAACTTACTTTTTATGATAATTCTGCAGGCCAGTGTCAATTATTTGATTGATTATTTCAGTGACATTCAAAGACAAGTTCTTCCAGAGCTGTAAAATGCCATGTGAAAATGTTATTTTGATCTTTATTTGGTGTGATGTCAACCAGTCAGAAGTCCACTCTGTGTTTCTTTCAGTCAGTGTTGAAAATTTACACAGTTACAGCACGATATTGCTGTTTTAAATTTTCATTGAACTTGAACATTATCTTAAAAGATTGATTTTCTCTCAATTGGAAGAGCCATCCTAAATTTAAAAAAAAGTGAATGTACTACAGAGAGGTCCGTGTACCATTCCTTCATTTGATATTCAATTAGTAAGTAAGTTCTTTCGGCTTCTCCCAATTTCAACTTGGGGTCACCACAGCATATCTAATGTGGATCTACATGTTGATTTGGAACAAGTTTTACACCGGATGCCCTTCCTGACGCAATTCCACATTACATGGAGAATGGGCAGGGGTGGTCTTGAACCAGGAACATTCTGCTTTGAAAGTGATCATACTTAACCGCTTGGCCACCACGCTGCCTGTTTATTTGATATTCAATTAAGAATCAAAAAACAAAAAAATGAAAAAAATAACATTTCATTGTTTTTCTTTCAATGTCATACAAAAAACAAATAATTTGTTTTTCGGACCTTTGATTTTATGCTCAGGTCAAAACTTGAACATTTTTTTTTAAAAATGGTCTCAGGGCCGAATTCAATCTACTCCTATGGAGCAGAAAGGTTTGGAACAAAACAGCCGAGAAAGAAGGAAACACCGACCTCACCCAAGTCCAGAAGGCAGCAGGAAATCTAGCATCTTGTCAACGAAAGATGACAGCTGAGGAAACAATGGAGGAAATCTTCAGTAGAGGAGAGAGCAGCCATTGACCTCCTGCATGCAGACCTTAAGGGTCGACTAGCAAGCCTGCAAAGAGCTGAAAACCTCAGAACTCAATGCAAGAGGAAGGAGAAGGCAAGAACTTCCTTCTACAAGGATCCCTTCAGGTTTGTCAAAGGTCTTTTCACAAAGGAAAAGAGCGGGTCTCTTAAGGTGCCAAAGAAGGAGCTGGAGGACCATCTGAAAGAAACATACACAGACACTCAAAGACTTGAATGAAGAGAGATACCTTCAAACATGCCACCAATACCTCAGCCAGAAAATCTGATGGATGACAGTCCCCCATGGTGGAGCAAGGTGGAGAGGGCAATAAAAAAGGCAAGGGCTGCTTCAGCTCCTGGGCCAAATGGAGTTCCATACTGGCTGTACAAAAATGCTCCAGACATCTTATGGTTTCTTTGGAAGAAAATGAAGGTGGCATGGTCAAAGTGAACTCGCATGGCGGAGAGCAGGGGGTGTGATGATACCCAAGGAAAAGGATGCCTTGAACATCAACCAATTCTGACAGATCAATCTCCTGAATGTTGAAGGTCTTTAGCATTGTTGCTCAAAGAATGACAACCTACCTGAAACAGAATGGTCTGGTTGACACATCAGTGCAGAAGGCTAGTATACCAGGCTTCTTGGGATGCTTAGACCACACAAGCATCATATGGCATCAAATCCAGTCTGCAAAAAAGGGAAGGAAGAGACCTGCACATCTTATTCCTGGACCTAGCCAATGCTTTTGAATCTGTCCCCCATTCTCTCATCCGGACAGTTGTTGACTTCTTTAAATGTGCCAAAGAGCATCACGGACCTGGTCAGAAACTACTTCCAAGATTTGCAATTCTGCATAACAACAACACATCACACAACATCATGGAAATCACTGGAAGTGGGGATAATGGCAGGATGTACCATCTCCCCATTAGCCTTCACCATGGCAATGGAAGTGATGATCCGAGCTTCCAAGTGGGTTGTAGGAGGAGAACGTCTGCAGGATGGTCAGCGGTTACCTCCTATTCGTGCCTACATGGATGACCTAACCACCCTGACCTCCACCATCCCATGCACCAAGAGCTGCTGGAAAAGCTTCACCACAACATAACATGGGTTTGGATGAAGTTTAAAACTAGCAAATCCAGGAGCACATCCATCAGAGGAAAACTTGTAGACCAGAGATTCCAGATCGGCGAAACACTCATTCCAATGGTGTCAGAGCAGCTGGTTAAGAGCTTGGGACGGTGGTACAATGAAAGCCTCAAAGACTCAGACCAGAGTAACTAACTGAGGGAGGAAACCATCAAATGCCTTACCACCACAGATGAGACCTCGTTTCCTGGCCAGCTGAAACTGGTGTTTGCAGTTCGGATTGCTCCCCCGTCTGATGTGGCCCCTAATGATCTGTGAGGTTCCGGTCACCAAGGTCGAGAAACTGGAGAGGACAGTCAGTTCCTACATTAAGAAGTGGCTTGGACTTCCGCGTTGCCTCAGCAGTATCTGCTTGTATGGACGGGGTGCTCTGGAACTGCCTGTCTCCAGCCTCACTGAAGAGTACAAGTGCACCAAAGTGAGGCTGGACATGACCCTGACTGAGTCTCAAGATGCAGCAATACAAGCGGCTGCTCCCAGACTGGCCACTGGGAGGAAATGGAATCCAGAGTGATTGAGCAGGTTTGGCACCAAGAGGAGGCAGAAGGATGCACAAAGGCAGTCTCACAGTCCAAACAGGGCCAGTGAACAAGCCTGGAACATCGCAAGCTCACCTGGAGAGATGTCTGGGAAATGGAAGGAAGCAGACTCAGCTTCCTAATCAGAGCCACCTATGATGTTCTTCTTACACCTGAAACCTACACCAGTGGGTAGGAGAAGATTCCACGTATGCTCTCTGCCAAACTCCAGCAACGTTGAGACACATCCTTACCAGCTGCAAAGCCAGCCTGTCCCAAGGCCGTTATACCTGGAGGCACAACCAGGTGTTGCGACAACTGATGATCACCCTAGAAGGAAGGAGAAATGCCACCAATGCCCTCCCTCCTCCGACGCCTGGACTAACAAGCACCACTCCCTTTGTGAGAGCAAGAGAACGTCCTATGAAATCATTGGCAAGAGTGAACATGACCCTTCTTGACCTGGCCCGTGACTGGAAAATGCAGGTCGACCTTGATCATGAACTGGTCTTTCCAACAGAGATAATAACTACTCTCAGGCCAAACCTCATCTTGTGGTCAACTTCACAGAAGATACTATGCATCCTGGAACTAACGGTACCATGGGAAGGTGCAGTTGGAGAGGCGTGCGACCTGAAAAACTTAAAGTACCCTGAAATAGTAGCCCAGGCATAACGCAACTGGCATTCCAAGGTGTTCCCTGTGGAAGTTGGGTGTAGAGTACCCCCATATTGAAGAGTATGGGGGTGCGAGGACAGGCCTTTCGGCAAGCAGTCAAGCTGAGCGAAGCAGCAACTGGCTGTGGATCAAGAGGAAGGACTTCAACTGGGCTGCGAGATGACCATTGAGGGGTAAAAGCAGAGTTGGGCACACCTGGGACGTCAGGTGTCGCTGTTAACTACACCTCTTATCTTATATTTTTATCATATTTGTTTTATTTAATTCAAAATGTATTTATTTATTTTCATTTTTTTGTAATTACTTAATAATTATTTCATTTTTATATAATTTATTTACTATTGAGTTTTTATTTAAATTTTTTAATTATTTTCTATTTTTTTCATTAAAATTTCATTGTCCCAATGAAGCTATTGCCCCTCTCCCACTCAACACACCAGCAAGAAGCAATGCTGATTGTACCATCATGTCCTATAAGCTTTACTATTGATATTTGTATCTCTTCTATTATATGACCCGGAAGTCGATCCGAAGGGTCCATGTATGATTTCACAGCCAAAATCACAGACATTCCAACAGTCTCCAGATCCAGACAAATTACCCAGAGCCAGTTTGTCTAATGGAGCATCTGCACATTTGTCTGAGGTGAGTGATTAATATAAAAATAAAATGTGATGTTAGTGCACTACTGAACACTTAGTTTCGGCTAATGTTAGCTTAGCCTTTAGCTGTAGGTAGCTAGGTTAGCTTATGCTAGCTGAATGCTAAACTGAACAAATTGAATTTGTTTCACCAAAGCTTCTTTGCTTTGCATTAATCACTATCAGCTCACTAATTGCTTTATATTTGTAAATTATTAGGTCTACTTTTATTATTTTTACCAATAAATCCAAACCATGTGTCTCATTCCCACATTTACAGTATGTTTTTAAAAACATTATTATTGCTCTGTCAGAGCAATAATAATGTTTTTAAAAACGAAGAAGTCTAATTATAAATAACTTACAGCATTTTTACAGAACTGCTTTTTTGCTGCCTGATTCCATGTTTTCACACTTTTGCACAGCACTGGTTTATATTGTTGAATCTTTAGTCTGTATCTTTATGTTTTAATGTTCCTCTTAATTTTTTTGCTATTTTGTCTCATTTTACTCCAAGGAGGAATGTTTTGAGGCCTGATCCTGGAGGAGATCTTTCCCATCCAAAGAGGATCTTAAACCACCGCCTGTCAACAAGCCAGGAGAGTCGTTGGGAATGCCTTCGGAATTCTTGCTGCACAGAGAAGGATCTACCAGATCCTGGGTGATCAGAGTGAAACCTGCAGATGTGGATGCACTTCAGAACATCCAGGGGTGGAAGTGCACACCAGAACCTACTGTCCCACTGGAAGAAGAGTACATCCCTGCTCTTCAAAATGTGAGGAAAGTGGGCTCCAACAACTCCACCCAAGAGGCCGTAACTGTCCGGGAGACCTTCCTCTGGTTAAATGTCCTGTCACCTGTACTCTCTGCAAACCCACACCTGCTCCTCTAAATGAAAAAAGACTCTTTAAAGAGCCACTCTTTTTATTATTTAAAAAAGCTGTCTCATTTCATATTTTAAAATTAAATGAATGAATAAACATGAACATAAAGTGAAAGTTCAGTCAAGACAAACTTTTGTTTGCACAGGTAAAAGAAGCCCCTCCCCTATTGTGTATAATTTCAAAGCATTCAAGATTCCTAAAATAGTCAAATTCATATTTTTGTAATTACTATGTAGTGATGACAACATTAAAAGCAATAACATAGACCATGAGGATGGTAATTAAATGCTGAATTTATTCAATTTAAAAAATGAATGGAGTTGATCATCACATGACTACATGTGTGCTGAGAATAACCATAAAGAGAAAATTAAACATGACTATGCGAAGTGTATGTGTTGTTTTTTTTTTTACTTTAAAAGACAAGCTGCAGTAATTGTCACATAACATCCTGTTCTGTTGATAATAAACATTTAAATTTACTGTGTCTCTCCTGGTTGAAATGTATAAATAAATAAATGAATTAATCTACCCTCAAACATGTACACATTGCTTTCATGCTATTTTATTTAGTCCAGAGGTGTCAAACTGATCCCAGAAAGGGCCAAGAGGGTGCAGGATTTCTTTGCAACCGCCCACACCACCAGGTGATTTCAATGATGAACTCATCCAATCTTTACAAAGTGATGTTAACCAGTGAAATCACCTGGTGGAGTCGGTGGTTGCAAAGAAAACCTGCACCTTCTTGGCCCTTTCTGGAATCAGTTTGACACCTCTGATTTAGTCTATAGAGATGTTGAAGGTATATTATTATGTTAATCAAGGAATCATCATTGTGTGAATCTGAAGCATCAACAACGGCCAACTTCAAAATGAAAACGTAAATGAGTCAAACATGATGTATGCATATTGATTTTTCTTTCTAAAACTGCCCTGTGTAAAACTATGAGCTCTGACACACACCAGCTTCTGCAATTTGTTGTCTTCAGTGTTGGGCTGGACGCCTTGTTTCTATTGGCCACGCAAAAATATGTCACAGCGTGCCGCAGTCAAAGTTGAATTTATTATCAGAATACTCCAGTTGACATGCTAAGCGAACCAGCAGAAATCAGATTTCTCTAGAATCTTGATCTTTCATGACACTTGTCCATTCATAAATGCCAACTGAAATAATACACGGACCCTTCGGATCGACTTCCGGGTCACATAATAGAAGAAAGATAAATATCAAAATCAAATTCAGCCCTCAGACCATTTTTTAAATGTTCAATTTTTGACCTGAGCATGAAATCAAAGTTCCAAAAAACGAATCATTATTTGTATACATTGAAAAGCAATGAAAAACAAGTTGGGGTTTTTTTTTTAATTTTTGATTCTTAATTGAATATTAAATGAACGAATGGTACCATTCATTCATTTAATATTCAATTAAGAATCAAAAACAAAAAAAATGAAAAAATGACATTTCAATATTTGTTTTTCAATGTCATACAAAAAACAAATAAGATTTCATAGTGTGTGAATTAGGGAACTATAACATTTGAGAAACTTGAGAATGGTGACTACACACTGATTTTGTTTCACACCACAATTTCAACAGCAAATCAAATGTTGGAAAAGTCACTCTGCAATAACGAATCTGACACTGTAGGATTTAAATAGTACATGTAACAATACTTCTGTTTTCATGACCTGTTGATTTCACTCGTTTTATTTGAAATGGCATAAATTTGAACTTCCAGGTTTAGTAAAGTTTGTCTTAAAATGAGTAAAGTGAAGTTCTATATTGAAGGAGGTAAAGAGCTGGAACTGCAGAAAAATTGTACATACATTACAAAGAAGCATCGATCATATTTTTAGTTTACTATAAATTTAAACAGTATTGATCCTGCTTCAATAATGTTTAACATGTACAGGCAAACTCTTTAAACAATTATGGCAAACATTTAAGTTTTGGTTGATATTGGAAGGTATGAGCTCTACAGTTTTATTTTTTCCAAAGTTCTGCAGCAGTGGTTTCAGAGTAGTCTCTACATGTACAAATCACAGTCACTTGGATCAGAAAATGTTTTCTTTCTTTATATGATATATTGTTAACGCTTCTTTACCTATGCCTGCATTTAGTCCTGATTAGATATTGGTGTCCCAGTGGGTGTGATGGTAATTTGATTACTAGGGTTCAAAATCACATTAACTCTTGCTCATGTTGGGCATCATGACATCATTATCTTGCACAGTAATGCAAGTATTGTTTTAAATTCTTTTTTGATTGCTGGATCATGCAGTTAATGCTATCATACCGGGATGCTGTGGTGGTATGTGGTGGTATGTAAACACTGTTCACCACTGACAGAGTTTATGATCATAAAGTGCCGTCCTTTCTATTTGCCAAGGGAGTTTACTGCGATTTTGCTAGTCGCTGTTTACATCCCTCCCACCAACAACAGCAGTGATAAGAATGCAGCACTTAATGAACTGTACCACGCCATCAATGAACAACAAACAGCACACCCAGACGGTTTCACCATCCTCGCCGGAGATTTTAACCATGCTGATCTCAAGACTGTTCTCCCAAGACTTCACCAGCATGTTGATTTCCCAACAAGGGGGGACAACATGTTGGACCTGGTCTACACTACCCACAAAGGAGCATACAAAGCCACCCCCCTCTCCCACATCGGACTCTCTGACCACATCACTGTTATGCTAATGCCAGCATACAGACAAAGAGTGAAAGTCACCAAACCGGTTCAGAAGCA
>OMMV01226185.1:0-10204 GCA_900302635.1 Chatrabus melanurus | reverse complement strand
TGTTTTATTTGTTTGTTGATTTGGGGTGTCAAAGGCTAGAAATTCCTCCAAAATAGGGCAGACTTACACTATCTGCATTTTTGTTCAGCTGGTCTAAAATCACCTTCCATCACTTTCTACTCATCAAAACAAACTTCTCTGCCACGTTTGGTGACATTTCATGCAGCAGAAGCCACACAACAGGCCTCCAACAGGAACAATAGTGTCAGCCTTGCAGTATCTGTCCTGCCTGGCCAACTCAAAATAAGACAAAATTTTAGGGGGTATCCCACTCTATCTCCATGCCAAATTTGAAGGGGCTATGACCAATATTAAAGTCTGAAGAGGCAGTCCCATGCTTTAGAATAGACTTTGCTTTATTTATATGATGCCAGCTTTTCAGTGGGTTACCAGTTTACATACATCAAGATGACTGCCTCTTTAACCCTCATCAGTACACCCGGGGTCCAAGCAAACCCCAGGAGTATATTTTTTGACATATTTTCTGAACTGTTATACTTATTTAGCTGAAATTTTATGCAATTGTCACCTATACAGTTGTTTTCAATTCCACATATTTTGATCCAATTTGATTAATCCCTTAAGCCCGATCGGCCTGCTGAAGGGCCAAAAAACTACAGCCACATTCATCCGCTAAAAAACAAAAAACAAAAAATGGAACAATGGTGTTTATTTTCAACTGTTGCTCAAAGTTTAGACCCTAATGTTCAGAAAACACGACCAAAAGTGTATTTTAGTGCAAACATTAATGTTTAGAAATGATTTTTAAGCTATGGCTTAACAGGTTAAATACTGTGGGCTCTGTAATAATTTTTCTTTTGGGGTCCACTTGGACCCCAGTTTGATATAATAGTATCTGGTCAGACTCCACAGCAAAATTTTGAGCTTTGTGTCAATTTTTCATAACTACTGAACTGTCAGAGTTGCTTCTATTCAGGATATTTGCATCAGAGCAACTGCAGTGAGTAGGGGTAGGTATTGAATTTTTGTACTGAAGAGCTGTGTTCGAAAAAAGGAAAAAAAATCTCAAAAATCTTTTAAAATGAAAAGTGGTTTATCAGCAAGATACTCAGAAGTCTCTTTTCAAAATAGCTGCAAAGTGACCCTATCTTGATATGTTACATATATCTGCAAAACATGTTAACAGTATTAAAGAAGAAGAAGTTCTGGTGGGGTCTGCATGGACCCCAGATGTACAGATTAGTAGGTTTCACGATGTGTACTGATGAGGGTTAAATTTGATCATCAAAAACTTTTCATGTGTAAAACTTCAAAGGTGCCCAAACTTTTTCATGCCACTGTATGTGCTGCTGCAATATTTTAGACCAACCTACCACATCAGCAGCATATTATCATTTTAAATCATCTTTTCTTATTTCATAATAGAAATATTCAGAGAAATGGATGTCATTCTTCCTTAGGTTTTCTTTGCACAAGATCCCAAATTCCAGACTCATGCCTGGAAGCATATTGCAACCCCCATCTATTCAGGGTTAATTGACTCTTAGAATCCATTTCCAACACTCGCATTTCTCTGTTGCCGCAGCCCTATCAATGGCACTTCATTATCCTGGCAAACAAAACAGTCGTTTCAAACATAAAAAAAACACATAATAACTTCTGATCTCCAGCTAGACTGCAGTGTACACTGAGGTGCCATCAGTTTCCATGGGACGTTCTCCATCTGCTCACACAGATAAAACATTTAATTTCATTTATGTTGCAAGTCAATTTCACTTTCCCTGTGAGGAAACTACAAAAAGCGGAGACAAGATGTTTGAGTCCAAAGGGAGTTATACCATCATGTCTTGGCTAACTCACTCACCGAATAATTAACTGCCCTCATCAAATAAGCCTCCCAAACACCAGCAAAGTACAGACACTGCTGTAAATATTGTGGCGATGGCATTTTTATCTGTTTGCAAACAAAAATGTGAGGAAAGGGAAGACAAGTCATTTGCTCTTCTAAGCAGTGCTGCCAAGGGAACATTTCTAAGCTGCTGTAACAGTTTTCCCCCCCATGCTTCCATATGGAGTGGTTGCCACCGTCGTCTCCAGGGTCTGCTCTAATGAAAATATGTCTTATAATTAAACTAGCTGGCGGGACAGAGTGTGCCCAGGGGTCGGTGCTGATGATGATCCGTGTTGACCATGAAGGCTTGTTGCAGCACAGTGCTGAGGACGGAGCATTCTGTTTCAAAACTCATTTTCTCAGATTGTGTACCTCATGTTTATTGGATTCCATGAAACAAACAAACATGATGGGCACTAAAAGCGTATTGTTCCACTAAATACCAAAACATCAAATTGTAAAATGTTTGAAAACATTACTTTGTGGTTCTCGCCAACAATGTGATGTTCTCTCTTCCAGATTAAAATTCAGCTAACAAAATTTTAAAAATGACTTTTCATCCAAAATATTTGTAGGAATATGGCTTGAATGGTATTTTTATTCACACTTTCACTTTATTATATGTTTGTGCTCTGATTGATGACAGATAACTGGTTATTAAAGAGACACTCCAAATATGTTCATTCGTAGTTTTCAGTCTTATGTTATTGTGTGTGTTTAGAGGTGCAGGGTGTGAACAGGTGTCATGCAATCTCAAAAACAAAATCAGATACACAAAGACTAATCTAGCCTTTTCACTGGACACCAGTCCAATTTTCATTGAGTCTGATTTCATGATTTTTTTATAGTGTGTTCCTTATTTATGTCTTGGTCACAGAGTAAAGGCCTAGTCACACTATGATGTTTGGGCCAGTGACTGGTGAACGAGGTAAAAACAAGAGAAGAGGAGAGAAAAGTGGCCACACATCGGTGAAAATCACCTTCCTGGAGTTTGGTAGCGGACCTCAAACGCAACATGTTTGAGCATGTTTGTAGCAGAGGCAGCCGTTATCCAGCGCTCCATTATAACAAGCGGGACTGTTGCCAACGTGGAAACCTTCGGGAGAGGGGTTCAACACACCGCTGTCCAGTGATTCTGAGCAGGTAGACGAACCAACACCCACATGTTAGCCAGCGAACATGATTGCACCAGTAACTCAGGCTTTTGGAGGCTGTTTGCCCCGGTACCGAAGGCTAGCGAGAACGACCGTGTGCAACATGCATGTAGAGATGATCTATGGTTTGTAATGGTCTCCTATGTAGCCACAGGTATGTCGGCAAACGCCGAAAACTTTTCAACATGTTGAAATTTTGGACGCGGTCACCATTCATCAGTGAACACCGCCAAAGGCTAGTACAGGCTAGCGGAGGCTACTGATCACCGGCATGTGCATCGACAAGTTCATCTTCATCGATCCAAACGTCATAGTGTGACTGCGCCCTAAGCAAGTTATTGTAATTTCCCAAAACACACTGTCAACTTGTGTTCTATATCGTTTCTCAAACATGGATATGATACGAATAATTGGTCCTCCGATACTTGATATGTATCGCGATATTGATACATTTATGTGCTTAATACTGCTTATATAAATTATATTTAAATACATGCATAAATTGTAGTGTGTGGTGTTGGTGTGTAACCCAGCTATTTAGTACTTTTATTATACTGCTTAATGTGTGTTCTATTAGTATTTCCTTTTGCACATTTTCACATTTTCTTTGCCTTTTCCCTATTTCAAATTGACTTCACAACCTCCAGTACATCCTGACATCGTCATCTGTGTAGGCTGCGTCTCCCCATACTTGACATTGATTGGCTTGTAAACATGCATGAGTCTGATGTTGTCTTGTTGTCAATTTGGTGTGTAGTTCTGTTTGAACACACAAAAAGAAGTTCTGTTTGAATGGAAAAAATATTAATGCAAGGATTCTGCAGATCATTTGGATAAATGATCACTATTTGCATTTGTCTGCTACGAACCTTCATACCTTTAGGTCGAGTCCAGTCAATGAGCTCAGCGGCCACGTCACACTTTTACTCTGAACTCCCAGGTCTATAGGATCGTAAAGTTCTCATTGAATTCACATGTTCGGATTAAAACCTGCATTGGTAATTTTACCAGCACCATGTGACGGCACTTTGTCGTCAAAAGGGGAATATTTTCAATTTTTATTGCCTGCCGTAGGAACATACAAAATAGATGTTTTATCTTTAAAGAGGAGAACGAACACCAGTATTTTTGCCAGCAGCCCATGACAGCATGGTACGAAACTGAAAGTCTGAAGGTCCACACGTCTGTGGGAAAGCGCCCTAAGACGGCAGCCACCAGAAAAAGATAAAATGTATGTATTTCTTCTTAGTTTTACACAATATGCTGCTTTAAAATTGCATTTCCACATATTGAAAACACAGCGATGGAAATACTGATATACATACCGGGGCGGGCGTCTTACAGATGAGGAGAAAATTATTAGCCCCCCCTATGAAATTTAACGTTTTCTTCAAAATTTTCCCAAGTGCTTTTTTAACAGAGCAAGAAACTTTCAACACAGGATTTCTAAACATCCTAATTTTATTTTGGATGCTTACATTATTTTAATTTGCACACAGAAACAAAATTATTTCACAAAAAACAAAAACTACCAGGGTCAAAATTATTAGCCCCCTGATGCTAATAGTCAATTGTGTCTCCTTTTTGCTGGATAACAGCCTGCAGTCATTTGTTGCAGTTTTCAGCAAGTCTCAGACGTGTCTCCTGAGGAATCCCAGCCCATTCTTCTTTGGCGAATCTCTCAAGCTCGTCCAGATTTGATGGTCTTCTGACATGGAACTTGGTCTTCCGTTCAACCCACAGATTTTCAATGGGATTCAAGTCAGGGCTTTGTGCAGGCCAGTCAGTAACGTTCACTTTGGTCTTCTGGAGGTAGTTCTTTACCAGGAGCGACGTATGTTTTGGGTTGTTGTCCTGCTGGAAGACAAAGCCGTGACCCAGACATAGTTTCCTGCTGACTGCTTGAGGTTTTCTTTCAAAATCTTCACATATCCCTCTTTCTTCATGATTCCTTCCACCTTGATGAGATTCCCAGTTCCAGACGGACTGAAGCATCCCCACAGCATAACACTCCCACCGCCGTGTTACACTGTAGGGATGGTGTTGTTTGGGTTATACATCTCTCCCTTCTTTCTCCAAACATAAGCAATGTCTCTATGGCCAAAAAGCTCTAGTTTCGTCTCATCTGACCAAAGGACACACTTCCAGTCTGCATAATCTGTCTCCAGGTTGTCCTTAGCTTACTTCAGTCTGGCTTGAAGGTGTCTCTTCTGCAAAAGTGGAGTTTTTCTTGGTCTGCAACCTCGCAGTCCATTCCTGTCTCAGCCTCTAGTGATTGTCTTCTTTGAGACTACAATTCCTGACTTGGCTAAGTCATTCACTAGTGTCTTGGCAGTTGTTCTGGGGTCTTTAGACACATCTCTCACTAGTTTTCCTTCCACAGTCTTTGAAATCTTTGGCTTCCTACCTCTGCCAGGCTTGTTCTCTACTGTGTGGTGTGCTTTAACTTTGTAACCCTCAGTTTTAACTTGATTTTACCAACTTTGAGCATTACAAAGTTAACGTACATCGTTGCACAACAGTGGTTTGTGCAATGGCTCAACAAAAAGATCAGTTGTTAAGAGGGTTAATATTTTTGACCCTGGTAGTTTTTGTGAAATAATTTTGTTTCTGTGTACAAAGTAAAATAATGTAAGCATCCAAAATAAAACTACGATGTTTAGAAATGCTCTGTTGAAAATTCCTTGCTCTGTTAAAAAAGCACTTGGGAAAATTTTGAATAAAATGTTAAATCTCATAGGGGGGCTCCTAATTTTGTCCTCCTCTGTATATTGGTGTTTCAAAATACCACAAACCGGTATGGGCCCCTATTGTCAACTAAATATGATTTTAGAAACAATCCTACAGGCAATGGTCCATATCTGACCGTGATGTGTCGCCAAATCTGAATTACAAGGATGTCAGCTAGCTACCGAAAAAGCTAGTTTTAAAGGTACAATAACTTGAGTCTAGTGGCAGAAAACTCTGCCAGTAGATGTCGCATAAGCTTCAGTTTTTTAGGACCAAACCAAAGCTTCTCTCCTCAGCCACTCCTCCCCAACCCTCGGCATTTAGCAGAAAGAATGCCAGTCGGTGCAATTTTGCATGTCTAACAGCCCTCCATGTGGGGAATAAAACAGACATATATGGATTGTAACTTGGGAAAAGTTAGCTGAAGACAGAACAGCATGGAAAAACCTCAGTGAACAAAGGAATCAAACAGCTCGAGGAAGAAAACATCCTCGCCCTCGAAGCAAAACGCCAAAGAAAGAAAGACAACACACCGCAGCCCTGCAGCACCTACCTTGCTTACAGATTTTGCAGCAGAACTTGCTCATCAAACATAGGAAGGGTCAGCCTTGAGAGATGCTGCAGGAAGAAGACTACAAGTACCTAATTAAGACATTCTCCGTTGCTCAGACCATCTGTCAAGACGTAAATAGCCATAATATGGATTGTATTATGACCGCGTTCTTGGTCAGAGGTGTTTTTAACCTCTGAATGTGATTTTTGCCATCTTGAAAAACTTCAACAGCAACACAGGGTGGGACAAATGTGCAGTAAACATGCACACACAGACTGGGAATGTAAACGAGGGACAGAAAAGGTCAGATAATAACACACACAGAGGGAGTGTTGCTTCATTATGTGTAATGTATGCCATTACACCACTAAATTTTTACATAGCAAATAGTTTTTAGCTTCTATATTGATCTTTAAAATGCCATTTAGAGCACCTATAAAGCCGGTATCTCATTGAGAGACAAATGTTTGGCGACTTTGACGCTTGAATTTTTAGACGACTGCTAGATGAATTTGACCACGTTTTTGGCAACATTGGGGTGACATATTTGCCACCTTTTGATGACGTTTAATGAATTAGATGACTGCTGGGCATCTTGTTGAAGAATATTTGACAAATATTTGCTAAGCGGCTTAAGTCATCCTCAAGTCGTTAATTAGTAGCTAACGACCGGTTACCACATTTTGACCATGATCCGTCCTTGCAGCAAATTAAGTGAACCAGGCGACTGAAACAGACCGAGGGGTGACTTGGGAGCGATCTATTGAAGACTCCTTGGTGAGTAAAAAGGCTAGTTAGAGAATAGTTAGAGACAAGTTAGCGAAAATAAGCAATCGTTCATTTGCCACCAGGGCTTTGAAAATTTTCAAAATCCGCAGGTGAATGAAATCAAGGCGAGCAACTACTTAGTGAATACGGATACTGCTTCCGACTGCTTCGAGAGAAAAAAACAAGAGCCAAATTACATGAATGCCCATTTGTCTGAGTCGGTCGCAAGCCCAGTGAGATACCGGCTTAAGTATCATCTACTATCAGGCAATTTCTCTTCATTTTGTTGCAATTCTGCTGTGCCTGTCAAATAGGGATCACTTTATACTAACGTTGGTGGTCGAAAAACAGTCGTACTGGTCATTATAGCAGAATTATTGCCTCCAACTGCAGTAGCAGATGGTAAATGATAACGGGGTAAGACGTAACTTTGCAGTGTGAATTAGCTGGACAACAATTTTACTTAATTGACAGATGGATGTTTTAGTGTTTTGCATTCTCTGGCTGTAATTGTTATTTAAAGAGTCAACTAATGGTGATTTCTTAGCTTTATCAGTTACACCCATAAAGCATTGCAAACCATACAGCAATAACTACATTAAAACTTAATATTTCAGTTTGACTCTGTAAAGTTACACAGAGCGCCCACGACAGGACTCCTTTTACAGTATCTTTCAGCCTCACTTTCACATACATCCATGTGTCTCTCCACAGGTGCGTGTGTGTGTGGGTGTGTGTGTGTTGATGGCGAGGTTCCATTTCTACGGCTCATTGTCCTCCATCGGGCCCGGCGGGATGTTATCAGCCCCAGCCAGACTCAGCCTCATACAATGCTTCATTACCTGTATGTGTGTTCTCATCCGCACACAATGCTTCATTACACGCCTCTCACAGGGCTCCCTGAACATTTCTCGCTGTCTCATTACCCAGTGAGAGTCACAGTACCTCTTCAGTCGTATTTATTGAGCAGACCTTCGCCTCAGCACACACACATCTGCCATGTTTGTCAGTAGTTTAATCCTGACATCAGTGCGCCAATAATTATTCAGTGTTTTGTACACGTGTCTGTATAATATGCCACGTGTTGACTGTTGTCCACCCAGTCGGGCCTTTAAACCCACCCTTTGTCTTTGCAACAGCGCAAGTCCAAGTTCAATGTTTCTCCAGCTGTGTGAGTAATATTCTTGTAAAGTTCATTGATTAGGGCCCCAAAGAGAACTTTCATTCATTTTATTCTACTTTCAATCTCTTTAGGACCCCAATCAAAGACTATTACAAGAATATCACTCACACAGCTGGAGAAACATTGAGCTTGGACTTCAACTGTCACAAAGACAAAGGGTGGTTTAAAGGACTGATTGGGTGGACAACAGACAACACATGGCATATTATACAGACACATGCAGACAATATGATTTTATATATATTATTATACATTATACATATACATATTATATATTGTATTATAATAATAATAATAATAATCCATTCAATTTATATAGCGCCCTTCAAGACACCCAAAGACGCTTCACAATGGGGGGGGAGGGGGAACCTCACTAACCACCACCAGTGTGCAGCACCCACCTGGGTGATGCACGGCAGCCAATCTGCGCCAGAACGCTCACCACACGCCAGCTAAGGCGGAGAGTGAGGGGATGGATGAGTCAGCCAATTAACACTGGAGGGGATGATTAGGGGCCAGATTGAATGAGCCAGGTTGGACAGTTTAGCCAGGACACCGGGGAACCCCCTACTCTTTACGATGAGTGCCATGGGATCTTTTATGACCACAGAGAGTCAGGACCTCGGTTTCACGTCTCATCCGAAGGACGGATGATTATATTATTATACAGACAATATATGAGTATGTTGAAAGCTTATGTCCTCTGGATCAAAATGAGCCAAAGCATGACATTTTATAATGATTTAATAACCACAAAAAAACCAATGAAAGGACAAGATAGCCTCCAGACTAAAGTGTAACTTCATTGCTTCTCAATGCTGTCACTTTTGGGAAGGCTACACATTTTGAACTCCTTCTCTGTAATTTGACAGCACACCAGCAGAGGGTTTGATTGATGAGTCGATGGCCCTATCAACTTTTGTTTAGCAATGACAACAGAGGTGTTCCTGTATGTATAGTATGCATCAAATGAAAGGACAAACAACTGTGTAGAATGTAATATTTTTTTTAAAGTGCAGCTGATGACACAGAAGACTTTTTTCTTTTAGCCCCCAATGTGTGGAAGATTTTGTGAATTTGCACATGTTTATATATATGTGTGTGGGTGTGTGTGTGTGTGTGTGGGGGGGCTTTGTGCAAAAATCACTTTTTTGGCATAAAACAAACACCATCCCTGCATCTGAATACTCAGTATATTCTCACGTTGGTTAGAAACCTGCTACCCAACCATTACTTTAGTATGTACAGAGGTAAGCGAGTGAGTAGTAGGAACACAATTCAGACGTACTACACTGCTACCATCTTACCTGTCTTTTGATCTGGATTTACAGATGACACATATGCATGTACCCATGTATGTCATTAAAATTTCTATTTTGCAACAACAAACTTTTTTAAATTGTTACTGATATTTCATTCATTCATTCATTCACTTTCTGCTGCTTATCCGCGTTGTGGTGGCACCAGACTAAGCAGCTCAGTCCACACTACACGATCTTGGTCAGGCCCTCTAACTCCTCCTGGGGGCTCCCAAGGCATTCCCAAACCAGCTGGGAAATATAATCCATCCTGGGTCTTCCCTGGAGCCTCCTCCCAGTTGGACATGCCTGGAAGACCTCCCTCGGGAGATGACCGGGAGCATCCTCACCAAATCCCTTAAGTACCTCAGCTGGCTCTAGTCTGAGTCTTTCCTGGATATTCAAACTTCTCACCCTGTCCCTGCGTGTCCTAACCTAATTTTCACTGCTTGTATCTGTAATCTTGTTCTTTCGATCACTACTCAAAAGCTCATGACCATAGGTGAGGATAGGAGCATAAATTCACATGGGCTAGATAGGGTTATAGCCAGCACAAATGGTCCAAAGTGGAAGTGCATCCCAAAATATTCAATGTTAACATTTTGTTTTGTATTTAGGACCCTCTTGGGAAGGTAAAAATACCTATGTAACTAAATCCCGGGGGGG
>OMMV01226183.1:0-10938 GCA_900302635.1 Chatrabus melanurus | reverse complement strand
TTCTTCTCCATGGAGGCTGCCATTTTCTTATCGATCACGGTGTACAAACTATCCAATGTGACGCGCCACCACGGCGCCGTCATAAACGTCCTTGACCGCCAAGCTGATTGGTCGAGACGAGCGTCCACAATTGCGGCGAGGCGGCTTCCGTCTTCTTGCCGATGCAGTGTTTTATATTCACTTTTAAATCGGTTTTCGCAATTTTCTCCGGTTAAAACGTTCCAAACTGAGGCGGATAGCGTAAAAAAAACAAAACGTAACATTTTTTCACTTTTCTCAGAAAACCAGATTTACGGTAAAAACCGGAAAACTTTCATCACTGGGATCACCACCTGAGGAATGTTGTTCCATTCCTCCTGGAGAGCTGCTGTTAGAGTTGCAACATTCGTTACGGTGTGATTCCGATGTCTGACCCTTGTGTCCTACATTGCCCAAATGTTCTCTATGGCATTACGGTCAGGAGACATCGTTGGCCCATGCTGGCTTCCATGTTTTAAAGCATTGACCTGACACTGCATGTGAACATGTGAACAGTGATTGTCACACTCTTGAGTCTGTTGAGCAGAAATCAATGACGCGTGACAAACAAAACATACTCAGTAATTAGAGTCAAGGATCAATAAAAACGTACACATAACACAAAAAACTATTTTTTTTGGGTGGTTGAAAATTTTAACAAACATTTCTGGAGTCTTATTTTCTTTTAACCAGTGTAAATGCCCAATTCACATCAACATACTCATACATAATAATTTGCATTCAAACTCCTAAATTCCACGCAAACAATGGCCATGAGCAAAAATGTTGTGATGAGTTAATTCAGGAAGGTCCCGATGATCTGATGATAAAGAGGCACTACAAGTGAAGATCTGAAGACACTGGAGTTTAACTTTTCTCTCTCTCTCTCGTCAGCACCCATGTACTGTACCGAGGACCGACCTCGTTACTGGATCCTCTGAACATTTCATATTAGGATGAGGAAACTGTGAGGAGCAACTTGCTGAACGTCACATTAAGCAGCTTTGGTGTGGTGGACATCATCACCGCATAAGGAAAAGTCACTTTTTTTCCACTGAGATTTGTGGATCAGCCTATTAATTCAGGGTTAACGGTCTTTTTACACCTGCTGTTATCTATGCAAGCGCATGATGTTTTGACTATTATACACTCATTCCTCATGGATGAATGCAACAAGTCCATGAGGCGCAACACCGGCCTGAATCATGGGGGGCAGCAGAGAGTAAAGTACAGTGAAGACAAAGCGTCATCTGCCTGTGGCAACAACAACAGAGAACAACAATACATGCGGCAGACTGCAATGACTGACATTACTATGATGACTCCACAGCGCCCCCACAGTAACAAATGCACGTCAGAAGAGATCGTATGAGATCGCTAACACTAATTCAGTACTAATCTGCCCCTCAGTGGTAAACTTTCAACTCTTCCTTTACACACAAGGTACTCAGAGAACTACAGTAAGTGCAGAATGACACTCGACATGAACATATTTATACTTATATACAGTTGTGGTTAGAAGTTTAGATACACATCATGGACATGAATGTTATTTCTCTGAGCTGTCCTTTTTCTGGGGCAGAATGATTTACAAAATACATTTTTAATTTTAAAAAAACCCTCCAAGAATTTGGTGTACATTTTATTTTATTTTGGGTTTTCTGAAATCAACATGGGGTTATAATTATCGACACAGAACACCCACTATTTGGCTGAATATCCCTTAGTAAGTTTCACCTTAACCAGGTGCTTGTGGTAGCCATCAACAAGCTGGCAGAATTCTGGTTGGCTATTTGACCACTCTTCGTGGAAAAATTGGTAGATTTCAATTAAATGTGTTGGTTTATTACTTTAAAGCACAGTCCAGATATTTTGGATAGGGTTAAGGTAAGGACTTTGGGAAGTCAAGTCAAGTCTGGGTGGGAGCATGCGCTGGTGCTGTGCTTTGCCGCATCCACGACACCACGGAACCGCCCCAGGTCCCGGATGGCAACCACCCAGGTAGACAACCGGTCCATCCTCACATCTACAAAATAAACATCTTTCGGCCACAGCCAGGTAAAGTGTGGGCATCCCCTTGGCCTTCTCCAGCCACTGGGGTCCTCAACACTCAGGCACCTATGCGCTAGATCATCAACACAGAAATGCGCCACATGAGCAAAATGTCGAAGCTGACACTCCAACACAATGCAAGTGATACTCCTCATCTTAGTCACACTAAGTAACCACTTGTTTGACACAAAGTCATTCCAGTGGTACCCAAGGATCCTCCGAAGAGACCTAGTACCAAAGACATCCAGTCATCGCCTTAGGTCATTGGTTAGCATCCAAGTCTCACAACCATACAGTAAGACAGGTAGCACCAGTACCCTAAAGACTTGGACTTTTGTTCTCCTGCAAAGATATCGGCATCACCAAACACCTCTGTACAGCAAACTCATGACTCAACAAGCTCTTCCCATGCATCTCTCGATCTCAAACATCGAGGACCCAGAGACATGAATGTCACTGCTGAGATAAGTAAATGTCTCTACAAGTTCAACACTTTCACCACATACAGATACACTTCTGATGGCTGAGTCCAGGAAGTCATTAAGAGCCTGGATCTTAGTCTTGATCCAGGACCATTGTAAACCCACACACTCTGATTCCTCACTCAGCTTCTCAAGTGCTGCAATCAGGGTATCAATTGATTCTGCAAAGATCACAGCATTGTCCACGAAGTCAAGGTCAGTAAAACTTTCCTCACCAACATAAACACCCAACTCGCTGGTTTCCACAACCCTACCAAACACCCAGTCCATGCAAGCATTGAACAGTGTAGGAGCCAGAACACATCCCTGACAAACACCAGTTTTCACTGTGAAAAACTCAGAGTCTCTGCCTCCACTCCGTACAGCACTCACAGTATTTGTGTATAGGCTGGCTATGATGTCCAGCAACTTCTTGGAGATCATACGAATTTTCAGGATGTCCCACAGAGCAGTCCGGTCAACACTTTGCGAAAATCAACATAGGTTGCGAAGAAGCACTGCCGATATTCATGCTTGCGTTCTATGAGTACTCACAGGGCTAGGGTGCGGTCGATGGTTGACTTCTTGGGTGTGAAGCCAGACTGTTCCGGCTGCTGAGTGGCAAGTAGATGGAACTGAATCCTATTAAGAATAATCCTTGCAAGCACCTTCCCTGGCACAGAGAGCAGTGTAATACCTCTATAGTTATTACAATCCATGCGATCACCCTTTTCTTCCCAGAGTGGGACAACAAGTCCTTTCTTCCAGTCTGCAGGGATGATACCCGTCTCCCAGATTGAAACAAAGATTGATTGCAATGGCAGGAGAACAGCATCTCCACCTGCCTGGCGAAGCTCAGCTCCAATGCCGCAGATTCCTGGAACTTACCCTGCTCTCAGCTGTTTCACAGCCTTTTCAATCTCACCAACATTTGGTGGATCACAGTTGACTGGAGAATCAGCCACAAGAACCCTGGCACTGGAGATGTCTAACATCCCAGTAGGAGGATCAGCCTTATACAACAGCTCAAAGTAGCCGGCCCAGCGAGACGGAACAGCAGAAGTATCTGTCAGGACTGAACCATCCTCCACCATAACTGCAGTGGGACGTGGTGTGGGTTTGGAGGAGCAAAGTGCTTTGATTCCTCTGTGAACAGGTCGAGGGTCACTAGACCATAGATGGTGAGTCACCTGATCACAGATTCCTCTAACAAATGCCTCCTTGTCCACTCTCGAGGCTATCACAGCCTGCTTTCTCAGCTCTCTGTACAGCCTAGAATTTCCATCAAGCCGTGCACTGCGACTCCTTTGGATGATATTTAGAGTGCCCTCAGATATGATACACCTCCTCCCAATACAATCCTCAGCAACTTTCAAGGTGTGGTTGCGGAAGAACTCCCACAATCCATTTGGATCACCAGTTGTGTCCATGTCTGCAAGTCTTCCAGTCAAATTGCATGCAAATTTCTGGGAAACAGTCTGATCTTGAAATCTGGCCAGATTTAATCTCGGGTACTGAGCAGGCAGTAGCCTGCGAGATTTCAGCTGAAGCCTCAGGGCAGCCACCACAAGTCTGTGATTGGAATTTACGAGCTGGGGACTTCTGTAAACCCTACAGTTCTGCAGAATTCTTCAGCGTTTTCCCACAAGGACATGGTCAATCTCCTTAGCAATGCATCCAGTGTTAGAATACCATATCCACCGGTGTACATCTGGGCAGTGAAACCATGATCCAGCAACTCATAGCCCTCGACTTTTTGCAAAGTCGAGGGCTATTAGTCGAGAGCATTGAGCACTTTGGGAAGGCCAATCCTAAAGCTTAATGTTACCCTGCTACATCCTTTCTACAACCAGCTTTGATTGAGGTTATTGTCCTCTTGGTACACCCTATAGCTGGATTTATACTCAATTTCCGTACGTGAATGTGTCCATCCGTCCCAAACGTTATCTCCGTCATACCTCTGTGCATCTTTTGCGTTGGTATGGACGTTACGCAATACATCCTCTAGATGCCAGTGCCGAGTGCCAAGTTGCAGACATCAACAAAAATGCAAACTATAGAGGAGGTGATTTTACTTTACATCATTCGAGGCAGAAACGCAAAAGGTGTACGTGACGGTGGAATGTGAGACCAGTTAATGCATGTTGCCACATTAATGGAGAGTTTTACTCTTTGGTTTGCCCATTGAGACTCTTCTTCATCGTTTTCCTGACTGGTTGGACTACTGACTCTACACTGCCACCCTGATTTCCTGTGGTATTGTTCCGTTTCATCCGTATTCGTAAGCTCTCCGGCGACGTGCACAATTATGGACGAAACGACCGCAAGGAACGGACGAAAGGCTCCTTTATCTGTATTTTGCGTACGGTGTAAATGAGGCTTATGGTGTCCAAGTTCTAACCAGCTAGCTAGCTGATAGTTTGAGGCTTTGCTCAAGAATTCATTGGTCGTCCTCCTTCTTCATTATTTCATCCACTTTGCACAATCACTGGTTTCATTAGCAGCAAAATAGTCCCACAGCACAATGGTACACCACCAGATTTAACAGTTCAGATTTCCACTGTTCTTGGGGTTGAATGCCTCACTTTTACCCCTTTCAAAGATACCTCTAATCAGTGTGGCCAAACAACTCAATCTTTGTCTCATGTGGCCATAAAACTGTCCTCCACTGCTGTTGCTATTACCTCTGGTTGTCAAATTGCTCAGAAACCATCTTGCGAAGTGTGTTCTTGTCTGTTATGCCTCAATCACACCAGGAAAAACAGTGGTTGGAGACTGCGGCTCGACCCAAATTAGCACAACTGTGTGCAATCATGTTGCAACCACAAATCCCTGAAATTGGTGTGTCTGCAACCACCCATAGTCAGTTGCGCCATCAGACAGCGATAAAACGGCCATACAACGGTGTGAAAAGGGCCAAGTTGGCAATTACATGCAATAATATGGCGCACCACATCACATCATGGCTCTCCAGAGTCCCACATGCCACGTTGAGGCTGTTCAAAATTTGCTTGCTGAAGAAGAAGAGGATCTTGCAGCCAAAGAAGGAGGAGAAGAATGTAGGTTGGGCGGGCCAAGTAATAGAAAAAACATTCTGATTAATTGCGGGTGAGTCGAGGGTGGATAAAATAAACCATGGAGGAGTAAAATGGTTATATTCACTGCATCCGTCCTGTCCTTATCAATATTGCACCACACGCTGCGTTTTTTTTTCATTCATTGTGCAAGTTATCTTGTGTCCGCATGTACATTCAACAATAAACTACAGTCAGAAAAACACCTCTCCAGCCAAAAGTGTATCTCTATTTAAACGCATACTCAAATATGTTCCATCCATCCATGCATGCGTGAGGGTGGGCACATGCTTTGAAGTGAACCTCGATTTGTACGAGAAGGTGGAGGAGAATTTCTTCTTTTTTTTTTTTTTGGCTGTATTTCAGCACACAGACAGCTGCAGTAAGAAGCTTCTCATCAGCCTGCTGCATTAGTGACACTGTCCGACAGCTTCTATAATAACCCATTGAGAATTAGAATAATTGTAATGATGATCGGGTGGGGGTCGGGCGCGGATATCTAAATCAGAGAACATCTATGGTGCGAGTGGGTGGCGGGTGGATGATTTATGTGTAGTAGCGGGTTCGGATGTTAGAGCTATCCACGCATTGCTGATGGTTTGCGATGGGTTACAGGCTGATTCCAATTGATTGCAACATGTGGGCAATGTTCTGCATTTATAAATTAGACGGCAATTATTTGCAACCTTCGCCCATCTGTCTGAGAGTGATTGCACTCAATCCGAGCCAGACCGCAGTTATTTGGAGACAGGTTGCCTCCCACCAGATGACTTGTGTAGTTGCCTTGCAATTGAACATGGTCGCGTGGCGGTTGAGTTTGCTGAACACTCAACCTCCGCACAACCAGTTGGTTGCCACAGCTCCTTGCAATCAGTTGCTGGCAGCGACATGATTCACTGCAATCACCGGGTGACCACTGGTTTTTTCCTAGTTGCAAGGATGTTGCCTGCCTATTTTTACTCAAGTGTGACTGGGGTATTACACAACACACATTTGGGCCCACAACATGTTGATAGCAAAAGTGGTGTTCTGGAAGCTTCCAATTCATGGCAGGCCTATGCCTTGATGATTCCTGACCATCCGAACCGATTTCCTTTCAGCCAAGTGTGACAATCTGGGTCTTCTCTCAGACCTTGGGAAAGTGACTTAACTTCTCAAAAACTTGTACATATGTACGGCTGTTTGAACGGATGATCTTGGAATCTGCAGTTGTTTAGAAATGGCTCTAAGAGACATTGCCAATTCAATTCAATTTCAATTCAATTTATTTATATAGCGCCAAATCACAACATAGTCGCCCCAAGGTGCTTCACAAGGGTAAGGTCTAACCTTACCCACCCCCTGAGCAAGCACAATGGCAACAGTGGTAAGGAAAAACTCCCTGGATGTTTTATGAGTACAGGAAGAAACCTCAAGCAGACCAGACTCAAGCAGACCATCTGCTATGGCCATACTACCTATGACAACAAATGAATAAGACAAAGCACAATAATTTTTAAACATGCACAGAAAGAAGGCAACAAAGTCCAAATCTTCACACAGTCCCGAATCCTTTGTCAATTAAATCTATGGTCCTCTTTAGCTGATCTTCACTGAGCTCTTTGGACTTTTCCATTGCAGTATGCATTGATCATCCCAATGGGTGCTGCCAAACAAACCCATTTTGTGTTGGCAAAGTGAAGCTACCAGCTGTCGTCAATCATGATCACTAACAGGAAGTTAAGAGGCTTTGACAAGTTAAAGACATTCTTAATTAATAATCTCAGTGGGTGTATGTATATTTTTGACCCTGTATGAGTAATTTTACCCTATGTTGATTTCAGGAAAACCCAAATAAATTAAAAGTTGTGCAACAAATTATTGGGTTTTGTTTCTATGTAGAACTTGCAAGTCAAAAAACCATCTTTCAAACTTCAGGCGTTAATGATCCGCACTCTTCCAGTGTTGTATCATAGTGGTACTTTGATGTACCAATATACCACAAGGAATCAGTGAACAAGTAGTGGGGGGCTTTAACCTCTAAAAGAGGCTACTAAACCTGCTGAAAGAAAAATCAAGACTTGTGCAGCCTCACACTTATGTTTTATCCATTTGTGATGCTCAGTGCATTTCTGGAGTTACTTTGTCATTCTGTGCTGACATATTCCAGTTATTTTTGTTGTAATAAATCTTAAACTGTCTTCTGATTACAAACACTTTCAAAATATCTTTCAGCCAATCGGGGAACTCACACATGCATGACAGAAACAGCAGCTGCAATGTATTGAGCGACTTCATGTTCTCTCAAAACGTTGAGCTTATTCAATTCTTCGCTTTGAGGTCGACCATCAATGACCTTGTTTCATTCCATTAAATAAATTCTGGGGTAAAGAAATAAGCGCTGTATCCAAAACCACTCTGTCTTATATATTATTCATAATGTTTACCTTCCACCATCGTATTTAAGTGTCTGAAATCTAAGGGTAAACTAACAAAAACGCAAAATGTCCTATAATGCAGCTCAAAATAATGCTCATGGTGCATACACTACTTTAAACTGTAAACCTCACAATGCTTCACATTTGATAGATTACAGTTACTGGAAGTTTGAAATCCTAATTTGATACTGTGTAAGAGAAGATAAACTACTGAGTGAAACTAGTGAATGAGTGAACAAGGCAGAACAAAACAAAACAAAGCATTTCCTCAGAGGAAGATTTAACAGATGGTAAGAGCACTGTCAGTGTGTTTGTTTGGTTTCATGTTAAGACTAAAGAAATACCGCTAAACTACCAAGGAAACAGAAGCAGTATAATCCAATACTGTACACTGAGTACAGTACCAGTGGGGCCAGGATTAAGAGCTCCGATCAGTGCCATGGCAAGAGTCAATGTTTTTTCCTTCCATAAGATAAAAATTATTAGAAATCCCTAATTCAGCAAAAACAAGACAGCTGCACTCGGAGAGCACACGCCCCTATTCTAAGCCAAGCAATTCTCGTAATTTGTGTTGGAATCAATGACATTGCATATTTGTATTTCTTACAATACAGCAGTGGGCTGTTACTATTTCTCCTGATATGAATAATATTTGATATTTCAATAATATTTGATATTTAAAATATCATAAAAACAAATAATTTTGCTATAAAAATGCTCTACAGATTCTGCAAAGGAGCTGCTGTTGGCCACGCCCCCCATCCCGCTTTCTGAAAGGAGGGGTAGGCAGAGTGGTGTCATGCCTGACCAGTGTTGGTATGTGTACCTTCCAAGCATTGGCTTTCCGTTTCCTAAACAAAAATCTGAAAATGAATTTCACAACTCATATTTGAAAAAGCAAACGCACATGGTAGTGCACGTACAGACCCTCCACTGACTGCATGTCTTCCTTTTAATATGGACTCTGGAGCGATGTTTTGAAACAGGTTTCAAAATGTTCCTGAACAGTCTTTTGAGGTTGCCATCAGTAATTTGCAGTACCTACGAAAAGTTTTGGCACCACCCACAGCCACATGTTCAACCCATCCTTTAATTCCCCTTTCAATTTCCTCTTCTATTGTATATCTCATCCCGTATTTGCTCCACGTAGTGGGCATAATGTTTCTGTCCACGGCACTGTGGGTGCTGATGGGCAGGGCGCACTGACGAGCACAGGATGTGCACAGCATTCAGCAGGTGGCAGCTGAACCACGTGTGGAGGCTTTGAACCTTTAACCTGAGAGTGCCACGTAATGAATGGTTGAAAAGTAGAGCAATACTTTGTTAGGTCATAAATTAATGGATGAATACATTTCTGGTATAAATCAGATTTTGGCAGAGCAACTCCGCAGCAAAGTGTATTTCTCACTGTAAAGTAAATTAAAGCAAATCACTAACTTAAGCAACTTTTCAGTAAATAAGAAAATATATCAGTACAGTCCTTCATTTGTTTAATCTGTGACTATCTGATTGGAAATATCTGCACCTCCAAAAACCCAGAAGTAGACACAGGTTGCAAAACACTAAAGATAAATTTATCTTGTTTTTTCCTAGGCTTTTGAAAAGCCTAGGCATATACCCTGTAAAATGCAGTAAGTGAATAACTAAATGAGTCAAATTTGGTGATCAATGTACCAGATTGATCCAAACAGCAGCTTTGTTTTGCTGATGTAACATCCCATAGACCTGAAATTAGGAGCTGGTGTGTTTGAACTTACATTACTGCTGGACCTTGCCATACCCCCACACAACCCTGAGGAAAGGATTTTGTATGAGTGTAGCTTTGAAGGAAAAGGAGGTGGTCGAGCTAGGTACAGAGTGAATGGGGTCAGTGACAGACGGACCGTTTCCACACAGAAATGTACTAAATCAGAGGAATAAACTGTTATTTCCAAAGCCACGGTCAGGTGGTTAGTGATGGCATATAAGACCTCCTGAAGCAGATGCTGTTTTTTTCCTGAGCACAGTGCACTTCTGTTTGCTTTTCTTGTGCATTTTTTGACTGATATTAATGCATTTGACTGACTAGACAAAACAATGCAACATAGAAGGCACAAAGTTCTATTAAATTTATGAAATTTATCAACAAAATTGACAAAAATGAGTTGTTTTGCTTTTTCCATTTTTTGTTTAAGAAACAGAAAACCTGTTAACGGAAATTACACTGACCACGTTGTACTATGGTCCATGTACCATTTGTTCAATTGATTTTCAATTAAGAATCAAAAAACAAAAAAATGAAAAAGTGACATTATTTCATTGTTTGGTTTTCAACATCATACGAAAAACAAATAACGATTCGTTTTTCAGACCGTTGATTTTATTCTCAGGTCAAAAATTGAACATTTAAAAAACTGTCTCAGCGTCAATTTGATATTTGATATTCAGTGGCGCTCCTCGCGTCGGAGCTGCGTGTGCGCGCCTGTGTGTGTGTCTGCATTTTATTCCAAACGTATCCTTTAGGTGCATTTTTTGGACTTCATTTTTGACAGTGCGCGTTTAATTTGGGCTTTTTTTGCCTCTGTGCGTGTGCGCGCCTTGTATTTAAATGCGGTCAAGCCAGCCGACATTCGTATCGCCATGGTCAAATCAGCCGAAACTAAAACTGGAGTGCCCCCATATTCTATCCTTAATGGTAGAAGCAATGAGACGGCCCAGAGCGAACTGACACGATGTAAAAAAAACAAATTTAAAAAAAGAAACAATAACACTTTACTCCTTAAGTTCTGGCAATGGCAGATATATCTGAGTTCAGAACAACTCTGACTGCCCACATACTGAAAATTAATCATTTTACTGTACCAATTTAGAGAAATTTCAAATTAAAAGTCCAACATCTGTACTTTGTTTTGGCTTTCAGTATGTGGGCAGTCAGAG